>VZQC01009253.1:3105269-3201855 GCA_009823505.1 Rhizomys pruinosus | reverse complement strand
TTGGCAGAATGCATGAGCTCTGGTGGGGTGGGGGGATGGGGGGGACACGGGCCTAGATTTGATTAAAAAAAAATATATATATAAATAAATTTAAAAGAAGAAGAAGGAGGAGGAGGAGGAGGAGGAGGAGGAGGAGGAGAAGAAGAAGAAGAAGAAGAAGAAGAAGAAGAAGAAGAAGAAGAAGAAGAAGAAGAAGAAAGTTAAAGACACGTGGAGAACAGCACATGTAGACAGAGGCAGAGACTGGAGGGAAGCACCTAGAAGTCAAGGACTGCAGCAGTAGAAAGAGTGAGGGACCAGCAGGTTCCTTCCTAGAGCCTTCAGAAAGAACATGTCTGGATTTCCAGCCTCCACAACTATGAGAGAATAAGTTTTTCTCTTGTTTTAAGCCACCCTATTTTGGGTACTTTGTTAAAGCATCTCTAGGAAACTATCACGAATCTGTATTACTTGGGAGAGAACTGACATCCTTACAGTTTTGTTTCTTCCAATCCATGAACATTGTATGCCTCTCCATTTATTTAGGTCTCCATTTATTTAGGTCTTGTATTCCTAGCTTACTTATATAGTTGCGGGGTTTTGTTCTGTTTTTAAAGAGTTTCCCAGCTGGGCGTGGTGGCGCACACCTTTAATCCTAGCACTGGGGAGGCAGAGGCAGGCGGATCTTTGTGAGTTCAAGGCCAGCCTGGTCTACAGAGTGAGCTCCAGGCCAGCTGGGACTAAAGAGACCCTGTCTCAAAAAATACCAAAAATACCAAAAAAAAAAAAGAAAAAAAAAAGTTTCCTTTGAATTTCCTTTGTAGGCCACCAAGTCATCTACAAATAGAAGTAGTTTTATTTCTTCCTTTGTGATCTGCATGTGTTGTCTGTCTTCATCCTACCTTATCTTGCTAGGCCATCTCTCCAGCCCCCATCCCCTCTTTCTTAAATCTCATCATTTTCAGACTCTTTTTCATTAAGTCAACAAATATTTGTGGAGTATTCTGAGCCCCTGACAATAAACAAAAGACTTAATTTCTTCCTTCAAGAGGTCACATTGGCAAGCATGGTAAAAACCAGGCCTGGAGAGGGAGAGGAGGACTGTGGCTGAGAAGTGTGCTAGCTTTAGCTCACTGTGGAGGGTCAGGTGGATACCGATGTCTAGCTGGAGGATGAACATTGCTATCTAGAGACCAAGGAAGAGATGATGTTGTGGAAGCTGGTGTGTCAGCAGTCATTGGATCCATGAGAAAGAACGAGGTCACCACAAGACAGGTTGACCGAGAGAGGACGAAAGCTGAGACACAACTGGCATTTGTGGACAAGAACCTCGTTGATGAGGTTCAGGGAAACGGGGAAGAAACAGATCGGAAAGCAATGCCCCGGACCCCAAGAGAAGGACAGTGTTATTGTGGAAGTGGAAGGCTGTCTCAGGATGTTTATCAAATCCTTGGCTATGGACAAGAACCTCACTCTGTGCTCTCACACTGGACTTCCAATCGCTCAGAGGGCAGCTCTGATAGAAATTCTTTTTATCTTAAATAATATTTGTATTGATTCTTTGAGAACGTCATACCATGTATTTTGATTTTATTCAGAACCCCCTCTGCCATCTCCTCCCAGACCCACCTCTACCTTCTGATTCCCTTTTGCTTCGTGGTCTCTAGTAATTTTTGTTACATTTTTAACTTTTCTGGAGAATTTCCTACATGAGTATTGTATTCACTTTATTGCATTCCAGCCCTCCGACTCCTCCCACCCTCTCCTATTCTAAAACTTCTTGTTCTCTGTAATTATTATTTTTACATACACATACATTATAAACACACACATCTATATAAGACACTGTGTCCATTTAGTGATCCATTTACTTCACAGATGCAGCCTAGCAATCGGCACCACCGGCCTAATGCTTCTTGTGGTCTTATTGCACATATGAGCCCTGTCTGGGACTGAATCTGATTTTCTTTTTACATTCTTGTGGAATCCTTTGGTTTCTGTGTATGCAGCCTACTGAAAAAGAACTCTGTGACAATTGGAATCCAAAAGCAATTTAGAGACTAAAGCAAACCTATTGACAGAAAATGGTTCGGGAATGACTTCTTTTTCATTTTTCTCTTACAGTCAGTCTGAGAGTATGAATTCAGAAGACAGTTTGGAATTCTTTTTAGAGGATGAAGGACTAGAATTTGACCTGGTAACTAAATTGTGTTTCTTGATTTTCAAAGTTATTTCCGGTGGAAAGTCTGGATACTCATTTTTTTTTCTCTTGAAATTTTCTATTCCAAAGAGTCCACAAAATTTCCAGAAGAAAATTTGATTTTGATACTGTTCCCAAATCATATCTATAATCAATCTTTTCCACCTAGCATTTTATGAAAAACACGCTTATGGAAGAAAGTAGTATGCCAGGCCTTTTGAAGCTGGGACATAGAGACCCCAAACCTGAGCTCATGAAGCTGGGATTAGAGACCCCAAACCTGAGGTCATGAAGCTGGGGCATAGAGACCCCAAACCTGAGGTCTTGAAGCTGGGGCATAGAGACCCCCAAACTTGAGGTCGTGAAGCTGGGTCATAGAGACCCCAAACCTGAGGTTGTAACGCTGGGGCATAGAGACCCCAAACCTGAGGTCATGAAGCTGGGACATAGAAACCCCAAACCTGAGGTCGTGAAGCTGGGGCATAGAGACCCAAACCTGAGGTCGTGAAGCTGGGACATAGAGACCCCAAACCTGAGGTCGTGAAGCTGGGGCATAGAGACCCCAAACCTGAGGTCGTGAAGCTGGGACATAGAGACCCCAAACCTGAGGTCGTGAAGCTGGGACATAGAGACCCCAAACCTGAGCTCATGAAGCTGGTGTAGTGGTATGGACCTATAATCCCAGCACTTGGGAGGTTGAGGCAGGAGGATCCAAAGTTCTAGGTCATCCTCAGATACATAGGAAGAGGGAGGCCAGCCTGGGCCACATAAGACCTTGATTAAAAAAAAAAACAACAACTATGGCCTCGTGAGTATGAGGGCCTGAGTCTGACTCCCAGATCCCTTTTTCAAAAACACCAGGCATGTTTCACACTTATAATCCCAGCCCCTGGAAACAGAGACAGGCAGATCCCCAGGACCTACCGGCCAGCTAGCCTAGCCTACTTGGTGAGTTCCAGTCCAGTAAGAGACCCTGTCTCAAGAAAATGGTGGATGGTGCCTGAGGAACCTCACCAGAGGTTGTCCTCTAACCTACATGTTCATACAAGCACGTGCACGCGTGCACACACACACACACACATACCCCGTTCATAACTCACATGTTCATAACCACACAATGGAGCAGAAACAGGATTTTCTCTTTGAAAGACTGAATAATATTCCATTTTGTACATATACACCATAGTTCTTTTACTTGACCTTCTGTGGAATTTTTCATTGCTTTCACCACTTGGCTACTGTAAATAATAATGAACATGGTTACAATCAATATATAAGTCATCTTTGTGAAAATGCTTATTTAAAGCAATACATGCATATTTTTAAAAAATTTAGGACGTATTAGCCAGGCATGGTAGTGCATCCCTTTAATCGCAGCACTCAGGAGGCAGAGGCAGGCAGATCTCTGTGAGACAGAGGCCAGCCTAGACTATATAGTGAGTTCCAGGACAGCTGGGGCTACAGGGAGACCCTGTCTCCAAAACCAACAGCAACAGAGTTGGAACATATAAAATCACTGTTGGGAGAGAATGAGCCTACCTCAGATGCTTGGCTCCGTTCTTCTCCCTTGCCTTTCCTTCTTTCCTGACCTCCTCTTCTTGGGCTATAGTTTTCCTTCAGTCTCCATTTCTTGTTCCTTCCCCCATTCACTCCCTAATATCGCCTGTCACTCCTTGTACCCAGAACTTCTCTTCCTGACCACTATCTCTCACTTGGAAATGGGCTTCTTTACACTCTCCACCTCCCTTGTAATTAGAAGAGTTGCCAGAGTGGATCTTGAATACTTCCCAGAATCTTATTGCCGAAGGCTTGTTTCCCAGCTATCAGGGAGCCACTGAAGATACCATGGGAAGGTGGGCATCCTTTGGGAGGTGGGACACGGTGGGAGGAAGGTAGGCTGGCCACCATGAGGTAGACAGGCCTTCACCATGTGGTCCTGCCATGATGTGCTGTCTCAACATATGTCCACAGCAGGCCTGGAGGAAAACCAAACTGTTCCTTCCCAAACATTGATTTTTACAGGTCATTTGTCACAGAGTCAGAAAGCCAATGAACACAACAGCTTTCTTTACCTCACTGTATTTTTTAAGATGAGCCCTGAGAATGTATCTGTAAGCCACTTGTCTTCTTGTTGATTGATTAGATACCAGAGATTTATTTCAAGGAGCCAGAAGAATTGCTTCACGTCCTAACAGAACTGGAGGAACAGAACCTTACCCTAGTCCAGTATTCCGAAGATGTAGATGAAAACCTCAAAGATGTCAACGAAAGGGAAAAATTTATACAGGATAAGATGTGAGTTGATTTATCTTATTAAGCAATTTCTGACCAGAGACTGTATTCAGCTCATTTGTGATGTCTTCTCTCCTGGCGTCTTCCGAATTTAGGGTGGGATGTTAATTACATTCTGGGTGCTAAAGGTAGAATTTATATTTGTTCAGAATAGTTTTTTTTCACATAAATTTATTTATTTATTTATTTATTTTTAACAAATCTAGACCTGTGTTCCCGCCCATTCCCCCACCCCACCAGAGCTCATGCATTCTGCCAAACATGCTTTTCATCTCTTTCTCAGTCTTTCTCAATATTCTCCATGAGGAAGTTGACTGTTTTGAGCAGAAGTTCACTGTTTCAGTCAGTTCTTTGATGCAGTCTTTTCTGTTGTTGTTGTTTCCAAAATGCATTACGCCCAACTGCTTTGTGCAAAAGCTCAGGAGGCCCCACACAAGAAATACTTACAACTGGGTAATTGGCACTAGCATCGCATCCACAGATGAGGGATACCATTCGTCGTTTGTTTTTCTGGGACTGTGTTACTTCACTCAGCATGATGTCCTCTAGCTCCAGCCATTTTTCCTGCAAAGCTCATGATGTCGTCTTTCTTTACTGCTGCCTAGAACTCCATTGTGTAGATTTACCACATTTTCTCTATCCACTCATCAGTTGAGGGGCCCAGAATAGTTTTATTCTTAGTTTTCTTCCCGTTTCCTCTCAGTAGTCAAAGTAGTCTCCTAGCTAGTAACAATAAGAGGCAATTTAGAAAGCTAAAAAAGTTGAAAGGATACTATTACCTTCATTCAGTCCAGGATAGGTTTCATCCTGTCACCTGACCAGCTGTCACTACTTAGATCAAATCATGCTTTGGACGGTAATAAATGCATTTTTCCTTGGCTGTGAATCTCAGCAAAATAGTTTTCTGTGATTTAATACTACATGACTTTATAACAATACTAGATCAGTATATCAGGGCCATCGAAGAGGGAAGAGATTAGTTATTATATGTCACAGATTATGACTGTTTTGAGAAAGTTCCAGGCTGTAGAGGATAGAGCTTTATATCTATCCATTATTTTTAGGGTTTTTTGGGGGTGTGTGTGGGTCTTTTCGAGACAGGGTCTCCCTGTAGCCCCAGCTGGCCTGGAACTCGCTCTGTAGACCAGGCTGGCCTTGAACTCACAGAGATCTGCCTGCCTCTGCCTCCCAAGTGCTAGGATTAAAGGCATGTGCCACCACGCCCGGCTCTATCCATTATTGTTAAAATGTGTAAAATTGTTTGGAACTTTTCAAGGGGAGGCAGTCAGAAGATGGCTATCTTTTAAAATTACAGGGTAACTTCAAAACTAATTTTTCCCAGAAGACAAGAGCCTAAATACCAGTGCCTCACAGCTCTGCCCCCTCCCCAACTGTGATTCTCCAGACAGGGTGGGTGCCTGCAGGAGGGACGGAGCTCTGCCAGAATCTGTTTCTTGAAGCAAGGTAGTCAGGGGTCTCCATTTCTCTGTGGCTCTACAACTATTCTGGTGAGCAGCCAGATTTGAGAACAGTCCGGGGCTAGCCCTCAGCACAGCCTGGGCTCCTCACGTTTCCACTTTGCTACTTTTGTTTGGAGGACTTGAGAGGAACCACATAGCAGAAAAGGGGAAGAAAATGTCTTCTGATGGAAATTAAAGGCAGCATTTGACTATTTCTTTGCAAGCGTAAGGACTTGAGTTCAAATCCTCTTCACTCACATAAAAGCCAGATGTAGTAGTGGATATGTGTAATCCCAGAGCTCCTAGGCAAGATGGGAGAGAGACAGGAGATCCAGAAGCTTGGGGGCAGCTAGCTTGGCATTTGCAGTGGTGAACAACAGGGGAGAGAGAGAGAGAGAGAGAGAGAGAGAGAGAGAGAGAGAGAGAGAGAGAGAGAGAGAGAGAGAGAGAGAGAGAGAGAGACAGACCTTGGTCAGTGAGACGGCTCACTGAGTAAATGTGCTTGCCTGCACCCTAAACCCATGTTAGAAGGCGAGAACCAACTTCTGCAAGTTGCACTCTGAAGTCCGCATGTGTCTTGCATTTGTCTTCCTTGTTCACAAAGCAAATAAATAAATGCCAAAAGGGAATTAAAATATCTTATTTACAATTTTTATTTTATTAGTGTATTGCCTGCATGTAAGTAAGTGCACCCATGTCCTGAACTGCCGTTGGAGATCAGAAGAGGGTGTCAGATCCCCTGGAACTGGAGAGTTGTTAGCTGAAGTGTGGGTGCTGGGAATCTTGCTGGGACCTGGGTCCTCTACAAGAGCAGCCAATGCTCTGAACTGCTGAGCCATCTCTCCAGCCCCCACCAAAAATAAATTTTCAAAAAGAGAGAGCTTCAGGGCCTGGGGAGATGGCTCGGCTGTTCAGAGCACTGGCTGCTTTTGCAGAGGACCTGGGCTCGGTTCCCAGCACCCACATGGCAGCTAACAACCTTCCACAACTCCAGTTCCAGGGGAATCCAACACCATCTTCTGACTTCTTTTGGCATTGTATGACATGGGTGCCCTTACATACATGCAGGCAATACACATAAAAATAAAAATAATATCACATAGTAATTACCAAAAAAAAAAAAAATGGAATTTTTTTTAAAAAAGAGAGTTCAACGCCTGAGTTATCTTTTGACATCCACACTAGTGACACAGCACATACCTGAACTCCTGGCTGTGGCTGTTTCCCTCAGTCTCGAGTGACAGCTGGATCTCTTTTTTTTTTTTTTTTTCAATAGAAACAACAACATAGAGTTTCTGCTAGAGCACAAGCATACGCTCAAGACTAACTGTGAGCGAGAAGAAGAAAAAGCAGCAGAGTTGCAACTGCGAGCCAGGCTCTTCAACCTCGGAGAATATAATTCAGAGGCCCAGGTAATGATTCTAGCCTATGCTAACATTGCTTTGTCTGCTGGTGATGATCTGCCTTCCCTGTGTAGTGCATAATTAGGAGGGGGATAGGCTTAGAGCACAAGGTGTTGATGCAGGTGGAAAACCAGCTTGGATTTATCTTGTCAATACATAATAGTCAGTTTCCTAGACAGCAACCATTAGATTAGCCTTAGGGTTCACATAAAGTGCTACTTTAACTATTTCTAACTGTGCATTTCTTTGTCAGAATCTGTATGTGTGAAATAGCTCACTGCTTCTGATCATTTTGGTGGTAGGAAGTTATTAGATGTAGACACAGTGAATCTACATGCTTATATAACAGTAAATCAGCACTGAATGGGAAATTCAACCCTGAGCCAGAGTAAATGGGCTCATTTTCACAACACTCCAGAGAAGTCTTAACTCCCTAACTTACTGACAAGTTTGTCTCTTCCAGTTGGCTGAAAATCCCTGCACACTGTTTCATCCCTCTTAGTGAGCTCAGATTAGAGCCCCTGTAAAGTTGGTGCTCAATAAATGTTTGTTGAATGAATGATTAGGTTAGTTTTTACATCTGCAAGAAATTCCATGTACTCTGGTTTCCTTGGAAAAACCTCAAGTGAAATAAAACTTCAAAGCTAATATGTGGGGCCAGCCTCACATTTATGATCATGAACTTGACTTTTCAGGCAAAGATAGATTTAGGGGATTGATTGCATTAGAAAAAGATGACTTTTCCCCAGCCCATAGGTGGGCAGGGTTCTAAAAAGCAAAGAAACTGTTTATGGCTCCTGGACACATGCATCCTGAGTTGACAGCTATAATCAGAAGATTGCCCCAGCTCAGTTCTTTAAATGTTTTTAAATTTTTATTTATTTTTTAATTTTATTTATTTATTTTTGTATGTGTATGAATGTACTGTCTGCATGTAGGCTTGTGCACCCATGTCGTGCAATGCTGCAGAGGTCAGAAGAGGGTCTCGGATTCCCCTGGAAATGGAGTTCTCCTGGAATTGGAGTTACAGACGGTTCTTAGCCGCCATGTGGGTGCTGGGGATCGAACCCGGGTCCTCTGCAAGAGCAGTCGGTGCTCTTAACCGCTAGGCTATCTCTCCAGCCCCTATTTATTATTTTTTTTTTATGTATATGAGTATACTGTCTGCATGTAGGTTGGTGCACCCGTGTTGTGCAATGCCACAGAGGTCAGAAGAGGGTGTCAGATTCCCCTGCAACTGGAGTTAAAGACGGTTCTTAGCCGCCATGTGGGTGCTGGGAATTTAACCTGGGTCCTCTGCAAGAGCAGTCAGTGCTCTTAACTACTGAGCCATCTCTCCAGCCCCAAGTTGTGTTTTTTAATCAACCATTTTTCAGTTAAGTTCACTGATGTTGTGTAACCATCACCACGATTTGTTGACATATTTCCAAAACACTTCCATCCTCCCCATTTACTAAACATCTTAACTATTTTTAGAAGTGCAGTTCAGTAGTGTAAGTGCAGTCCCATTGTTTGCAAACAATCTCCAGAACTCTTCTATCCAGGAAAATTAAAAGTCCTTGCCCATGAAACTGCCTCCTCCTCACTCCCCATCCCCCAGTGTCTGCTTTCTATCTCCTCATTTGACTATTCTAGGTGTGCTGTGGGAAGGAACTGGACAGTATTTGTGCCCATTTATGTGGCAGAGCATGATGCTTTCCAGATTCATCCATGTTGTGAATGAGACTTTCACTTTTTTTTTTTTTTTTTTTTTTTTTAGAGACAGGGTCTCCCTGTATCCCCAGCTGTCCTGGAACTCCCTGTGTAGACCAGGCTGGCCTTGAACTCACAAAGATCTGCCTGGCTCTGCTTTCCAAATGCCAGGGTTAAAGATGTGCCCCACAAAACCCAGCGAGAATTTAACTTCTCTCAAGGCTGAATGATATTCAATTGTGCATACCATGTTTTGCTCACTCATTCATCTACCGCTGAACATTTGGGCTATTTCCACCCTTTAACTCAGTCACAAATAATCCTGAAGCTGACCATGCTGCAAAATATGACACATATCTGTGGTATCTACCATACTCCCACTCCAATCCAAACCCCTTTTATCCAAATTTAGAGTAACTCTGAAAAAAATTGGCATTTCAATACTCTTAAACATTGAGTCAACCTGGAGAATGAAGAATGTAGCTTTGAGAAAGGCCTGGGGTCCAACCCCCAGGTGGGAAGAGAAGGGAGACTTGGTCTGAAAATTACTCCTTATATTATTCATTACTTCTTATTATTATTCATCTGGGGCTAGAGAAAATGCTCAGCAGTTAAGAGCATTGACTGCTCTTGCAGAGGACGTGTGTTCAATTCCCAGAATCCACGTGGTGGCTAACAATCATTTGTACTCCAGTTCCAGGAGATCCAGCGCCCTCTTCTGACCTTTGCAGGTATTGCACCACATGGGTACACTTACATACATGCAGGCAATACACTCATACACATAAAATAAAAAATAATAAATAAAACATTTTTAAAAAAGATTATTCATATTGGTCACAAGTATAAATTTGGTATTCACTTGGGAGGATGGTACTAATAATTCATGATCTTCCAGAGATATGAAGTATGGGATGTAGAGATAAGATGGGGCAGAAAAATCGGGAAAGCAATCATTTTTGTTTTGAGACAGGCTTTCATGTATTGCAGGCTGGCCTCGAATTCACTATGTAGCTGAGGATGACTTTGAACTTCTTTTTTTTTTAATTTTATTTATTTTTGCCTGGTGTGGTGGTGCACGCCTTTAATCCTAGCACTTGGGAGGCAGAGGCAGGCGGATCTTTGAGTTCAAGGCCAGCCTGGTCTACAGAGTGAGTTCCAGGACAGCTGGGGCTACAGGGAGATCCTGTCTCGAAAAGACCAAAAAAATTTTTTTTAATTTATTTTTGTATGTGTATGAATGTACTGTCTGCATGCAGGTTTGTGCACCTGTGTCATGCAATGCCTCGGAGGTCAGAAGAGGGCATCAGATTCCCCTGGAACTGGAGCTAAAGACGGTTCTCAGCTGCCATGATGTGGGTGCTGAGGATCGAACCCGGGTCCTCTGCAAGAGCCCTCGGTGCTCTTAACCGCTAGGCCATCTCTCCAGCCCCCGACCTTGAACTTCTTACCCCTCGCTGTCTACCTTCCTGAGTGCTGGGGTGATAGGCATATCCCACTGTACTCGGTTTTATAGTGTTCTGGGGATCAACTTGGGGCCTCATGCGCACTAGACACGCACTCTGTCAACTGAACTACATCCCCAGACCCAAGAACAAAATATTATTTCCTTGGACTTTTCCTGCTTCCACATCTGGTTTTGTTTTAGGCTTTTTGGTTGGCAGGGAGATTAGAGAGGGTCTCCCTGTAGCTCGAGCTTCCCTGGAACTGGCTATGTCGACCAAATTGGCCTTGATCTCACAGAGATCCACCTGCCTTTGCCTCTCCAGTGCTGGGATTAAAGGCATGCACATTATGCCCAACTAATCCCAACCCTAATTTTGCAAATCTTAAAGTATACAAAAATACAATCCTTCACGTGTAAACACAGTGGCATCTAATTTTTATTTTTATTTATTTATTTATTTATTTATTTATTTATTTATTTATTTATTTATTTTTTGGTGTTTTTGAGACAGGGTCTCCCTGTAGCCCCGGCTGTCCTGGAACTCACTCTGTACACCAGGCTGGCTTTGAACTCAACAAAGATTCACCTGCCTCTGCCTCCCAAGTGCTAGGATTAAAGGTGTGCGCCACCACGCCCAGCCTGGCATCTAATTTTTTTAAGTCCTCCCCCATTTGTTGAGGAATAAGTGACATGCCTAATTATGAATTTCATAAGTTATCAGTTACTTTGGAGCTATAACTATAAAAGTATTTTATTCTTTCAAAACTGCCACATTTGTTTAACTGTACTTAATTTCTTTTTAAATTCTTTAATTTTTATTTTACATGTCTGAGTATCACGCCTGCATGTGTATAAGTGCGCCCATGTCATCCAATGCCCGCAGAGGTCAGAAGACAGAGTTGGATCCCCTGCAACTAGAGTTATGGACAGTTGTTAGCTACCATGTGGGTGCTGGGGTTTGAACCCGGGTCTTGACAAGAACAGCCAGTGCTCTTAACCGATGAGCCATCTCTCCAGCCCCCTGTACTTATAAAAATAATTTCCGTTGCACGACACGGGTGCACAGACTTGCATGCAGACAGTACATTCATACACATACAGAAATAAATAAAAATTAATAAAAAAAATTAAAAAAAAATAATTTCCTTGAAAATAAAAATTTAAACTCCATGTAATGTTGCTTTGAAAAATGGATGAATAAGTTTACCTCTCAAGGAATTTTCTCAAATGAACAGAGCTGCATGATAACCATGACCAAGGAATAAATATTATCAGCCCCCAAGAAATCTTCATTCTTCTGTGTTGCAGAATTAGAATTTCAGGCTCCTTAGCTTGGACAGAACTCGTGATGGTATGCAGACAGCTCTCCAGTTGGATACACTGCTCTGGTCCCACCACAACCTGAAGTTATCCTGGCTCTCACGGAGCCTCCTCTCCCTGGCCCCAGGTGTAGGCTGGAGCATCCGCCCCCCAGCAGCCTCCCGCCCTTCCCCTGACTTGCTCTGGTCCGAGCCTGCCATCTGGCGGCAGGATCCCTGTATGCCGCACTGTTGTTGTTGGCTTCTGCTACAAATCCTCTTTTCTTTGCCTTTAACTACGCAGGACCAGGTCTCATTGGTTTTCACAGTGATCAATCTCCCTTTCATGTATAAGTCACCTTCCTTCACTCCTTTTGTATATCAATGTTGTAATAGCTCTATCATCTTTTCCTCTCCTGTTTGATGAGAGAACTTGAAAAAGAAAAAAAGAGTCTGAAAAGTCACCGCTGCCCATCCTTAAAGTTCTAAGTATTCCAGAAGTCTCTGGAAAAAAATATTTCCATCAAAACAACCATTTTATATCACTTTTCCTTGTACCAACATTAAATATATATACATACATATGTTATATATATAATGTATATTGGAGCAAGATCTTTTTCCTCTCCTGTTCTCTCCCTCCTTCTCCCCCTCCCTCTCTCCTTCCCCTCCCCCTTCCCTTCCCCCTTTTCCTCTCCCTCTCTTCCTCCTCCTCCTCCTCCTCCTCCTCCTCCTCCTCTTCCTCTTTCTCCTCCTCCTCCTCCCTCTCCTTCTCCTTTTCTAATAGGATCTCACTTTGTAGGATCTCATGCTGAAGCCCAATCAGCCTAGCCAAGGTTGGCTCAAATTCATGCTGAAGCCCAGTCAGCCTAGCAAAGGTTGGCTCAAATTCATGGCACTCCTCCTCGCTCTATTTCACATTGATCTGCCCGCATCTGCCTCAGGAGTGCTGGGATTAAAGGTGTGCACCACCCATACCCAGCAAGATTGTTTCTTCACTTGCAAAGTGTTTCAGCCCTGCCAGGCTTTCACCTTTTGCCCTTTTATAGTTTTCTGTCTCCAAGGTTTCAAAAGGAATGTGTGTATAAAGTTAAGGGCTATTTTAGGAGGGGGGAGGGCTTTATGGAAAAAAGGAATTATGCTTTTCTTCTGAATTACTTATTTCTCTAAGTTTTCTAAAAGGATAGTGCTTTTAGTATAAATGGAAATACAGTAAATATTCAGAAAGTGGGGGGAAAGGGAGCTTTGTGAACATTGCTAGAGGAAGGTGAGAGAGACTCGCTGTTGGGTGTGCGCTCCTGGGAGCAGGTCTTGACTTTAAGTGCTGGAGGCTGGACAAGGCATTTGTGGTTCTGAATGACTCTCCTATGGAATGGGAGTCACTTCAATCTTGGGCGCATTATTGGTTTATTTATTTATTCTGTCTTTTTGAGACAGTCTCCCTGTAGCCCCAGCTAGCCTGGAACTTGCTATGTAGACCAGGCTGGCCTTGAACTCACAGAGATCCACCTGCCTCTGCCTCCTGAGTGCTGGGATTAAAGGTGTGGGCCACCATGCCTGGTTTATTTGTTATTTTTATTTTATGTGTAGGAGTGTGTATTGCTTGCCTGTATGTAATGTAAGTGCACCTGTGTCTTTCAATGCCTACAGAGGTCAGAAGAGGGCATCAGATCTCCTGGAACTGGAGTTACAGACAGTTGTTAGCTGCCATGTGGGTGCTGGGAACCAAACCCAGGTCCTCTATAAGAGCAGCCACTGCTCTTAACCTCTGAGCCATTTCTCCAGCCCCATTATTCTTGACTTTATGGTATTCTTCTTAGAAGCAGGTATTCCTGTGGCAGGAACCTACATGGAAAGCTATTTACTTTGCTGAGAAGTTTATGAAGGTCCTCTCAGCTTCAAACAAGCACCAAATGGAGAATAGAGATCTTCATCATTGTGGGTTTCGTGTCCTGAAGTACATTCTCTATCATCTCAAGAGACCACAACAACAGTTAAAACAGCACAGTGGTGAGGTACAGGGATCTCTTTTGTCGCCACAGGGATAGGCCAGGTTTGGCTTAAGTTCTCTTTAGACCAGAATACAGTAATGGCTTCCTTTGGAGAACTGTGAGAATTAACTCCTAAAAGGCTCCATTGGCCAGTGAGGAGTCTGTTTGCTCATAGACATTTTCCTTTCAAAGAATGCATTCATTTATTCAGCAAACATTTATTAAGTGTATAGCTATGTGCAAGGCACAATTTAAGGTGTGAGTGGATCCCACCCTCCAGGTCCTTGATTGAAAAAGGGAGACACACACACACACACACACACACACACACACACACAAAGGGAGACAGGCCATGTCTGCAAATAGCCATCATACAGAATTAGTAGGCTTTTCACAGGCGGGGCTCACACAGTATGACATTACTGGCACAAAATGGTTGAAAATGTGTGTGCTGCTTATATTTGCATGTGTAGGGAATTGGATACACAAAAACATTCAGGACAAAAGATATTCTGTCATAATAATTTTTAGTAGCTATACTCAAATATACTTTAATAATACAAATGTTACTGTAATAATGACCTACTATAAATTATTATTCAAAATACCCCTGCACATATTCTCACTGGTCTATGTCTTTTAAAAGAAAATTTAGAGAGCTGGGAGTATAGGTCTGTGGTAGAACATTTGCTTAGCATGCAGTGAGGCCCTGGGTTCCAGCCCCAGTACCAAATAATAATAATAATATAATAATAATGATTTAATGATGTTTAAAAGACTTATTGTAACACATAAAGGTGGAATTTTGCGGGTTTTTTGATGGTGAGCTGCCAAATAGTGCTATAATGCCTTCTGCTTGTTCTTTGAAATCTCAGGAAAAGATGATAGACTCACTCAGTAGAAAAATTAATCAAGTATACAGAGTCTGCATTGGAGATGCTGAGGTTGGCAGCCTGAACACCGTTCAAAAGCTACTGAAAGTCGAGTCTCACTTGGTAGAACTGAGCGACCTCATTGAATCTGTCCCCAAAGAAAATGTGGACGAAGTCAAAAGGATAAAACAGAAGGAGCGGCGACAAAAGTATGACCACTGTCTTCTAATGTAGAATGGCTTGTTGAGCGGATGCCTTGGCTTAAAATCCCATTAACAAGGCAAACTGCTGTCTGGGAGTGAAGGAGAGGGGTCAACCCATCCCTCGACAGGGAGTATTTCAGCAAATATTCCTAGGAAATAAATGTGTTATTACTACTGGTAATGAGCAGTGTTAAGGACAGGAGCTAAGTAAACAGAGTTCACCAGGGGCAACTGACCCAATTTGGGATTGGATACAGAATAGTGGGGGGTGGACGGTCTCTAATGGAAGTCATTATACGCACATCTTTGAAGAGATAGCATGTGGAAGTGCATGTGTAGTGAAGGTCCCAGGTCTAGAATTAAGAGCACTTCACTGGAAAACAACGAGGTGACTCGGTGTTTAAAGGTCAGAGGCACACAATGGGTTTATCCTCAGTGCCCTAACCCTGCACTGACACACTCAATCATCTATTCCTCAAGACGATGATCCCTGAAATCTCACTCACTCCAGGCCTATGGGAGCCTTTCAGGAGAACACACTCAGATTTCTACACCACATTAAATAAGAACTTTTATGTTCGACTTGTTGGGGGCAATGATTATTATAGATGCGATTGTATAATGTGACGTGTAGGGAATGCTAACTGGGATAATGTTTACTTTATAGTACAAATACAGGTTGATGGCCGATTAATACTATAGTTACAGGTACAGGGATGATGCTGGCCTGCAGCACAGCCTGTCCAGTCTATTTATATGTAAAAAATACAGACGTCTGCCGGGTGTGGTGGCACATGTCTTTAATCCCAGCACTTGGGAGGCAGAGGCAGAGGCAGGTGGATCTCAGAGTTCGAGCCCAGCTTGGTCTACATAGCGAGTTTCAGGCCAGCTGGGGCTACAGGGAGACCGTGTCTCAAAAAGACCAAAGAGAAAAAAAAAAGGCAGGTGTCATCTTTACTCCACAAGGTTCTTTTTTTTGGGGGGGGGGAGTTTTAAAGGAGGGTTTAATTTAATTACAACGCCGGGCCAACACTCAACTCGGGAGGAGTGTGGCCCTCAAGGTTCTTATATTAAATAATCCATGTGAAAGCACTGAACATCCGTGGCCCACATATTAGCCATTATTTTATTATTTACTACATCACTGATGCATGGGGGATGTTACTTCTCTCACACAAAATAAAGTTCAATTATATTAAGGTGATTAGGATGGCCCTGAGCATCAAGCAAACTTGAGTGGAGAAACCTCGCTGGGACAGATGAACAGCTCTGAAATACTTTTCTACAGCTGCAAATGTATTCTCTTGAAAATGCATTGTTCATTGTCAACAGTAACACATGCACCCAGTTGGTTATTTCAAATATTTAGTAGAACTCTGATTTTCTCCATGGTTTGGATACATCTAACATAGCACCTAATTTTTATTAAAAAGGTTTAGTAAATGTTCTCTCCATCCCCATGTTGGACAGAATTACTCAGGGCCATAAAAGAGATGAGGAAGTTTGGCTTTTGATCAATGTCCGGGTAGTTACTTATCCAAAATTATGAAATAAAATCTCTCTCTGTTGCTGGAATATTCAAATGCCATTATTATGGGAATCTTACATTTGGATAGTTCATCACTAAAATAGTAATGATGCTGATCTGCTTTAGGAATCATAGAATTTATACAAAACAAAAAATAATGTTCCTCCCCTCCTCTGACAGGTTGCGTGAAGAGAAACTGAGAGAAAAACAAAAACACCAGGACGAAAGGTTGAAAGTCGCTCTGGAGAGAGCAGTAGCACAGCCAAAGAAGAAGGTTTGTGTCCCCGGAGCAGGCCCCGCCCACCCCGCAGACGCCGCGTGTGTGCCTCTGTGATGAGGGTCGACCTTACTCAGGCTGGACTCCGCTGATAGCTGACAGAATCTTTCCAGCTCACACACGCAATTTCGCTCTGCTTTCTTTCTTGGATTCAGATCAGTAGGTCTATAGTTCCCCAGCAGACCCCCTTTCTTTCCTGGATTCAGATCAGTAGGTCTACAGTTCCCCAGCAGACTCCCTTTCTTTCTTGGATTCAGATCAGTAGGTCTACAGTTCCCCAGCAGACCCCCTTTCTTTCCTGGATTCAGATCAGTAGGTCTATAGCTCCCCAGCAGACCCCCTTTCTTTCCTGGATTCAGATCAGTAGGTCTATATTCTCCAGCAGACCCCCTTCCTACTAAAGCAGACTCTGTGTCTTTAGTCCGAGGCCTATGAAACCAGATTTCCAAAGCGTTAGTTGTTTTTAGACAGAGTGTCTCTGTAATCCCAGCTAGCCTGGAATTCACTATGTAGATCAGGCTTGCCTTGATCTCACAGGGGATCCACCTGCCTGTGCCTCCTGAGGGCTAAACTGTTTTCTTTTTTTTTTATTATTATTTTTTTATGTGTATGAATGTACCGTCTGCTTGTTGGCTGGTGTACCGTGTTGTACAATGCCTTGGAGGTCAGAAGAGGGCATCGGATTCCCCTGGAACTGGAGTTAAAGATGGTTCTTAGCCACCATGTGGGTGCTGAATCGAACCCAGGTCCTCTGCAAGAGCAGTTGGTGCTCTTAACCACTGAGCCATCTCTCCAGCCCCAAAACTGTTAGTTTTAAAAGCTAATACATACTCAAAGTTCAGAAAGAATATTCAGGAAAGCCTTTTCCTGTTCCTTCCTGGAGGAAACCACTATTACAATTCTTGTGCATTCCTGTGAAAGTATTCTATGTATTACTGCACACGTTTTTTTCTTACAAATATTAGCTATAAATCCTGCTTCGTTCAACATTTTGTACATAGTGAACTTAGGTAATTACATGTAACTCAAAGAGGTTTCTAACTTCTCATGGTAAGGTTAGTAACAGCAGCATTGGAAGCAGAAGCCTGGCTTCTTTCTATTATGAGATTACATAGCGAATTCCAGGACAGCTGGGGCTACAGGGAGACCCTGTCTCAAAAAGACCCCCCCCAAAAAAAAATAATTCCAGGAAAACAAATTAATGATTATCTGCAGCTATGTGGACATATTCTTACTACAGTACTAATCCTAATCCTAATATAATTCTTGGTATAGTTCAGTGCTCATTTATAACCAGTCCTTTGAGGTACAACTTGCAAAGTTCTGATGGAACGTAGTTGTTAATGTGTATTACCAGAAAGGGGTAATTACCTTACTACATACTTTACATTGTAAAGGTTTACTTCCATTTTAGCTGTGAACTGTTCTTACCTGTCATCTCTCAAGGAGCATTCTGCATTTTAACCATTTACATGTCTATCATACCATACCATCAGTAAACACACTAGATTGGAATTCTTATTTGTAGTACTGGGGATTGAACCCAGAGCCTTTTTATGTACATCTTTCCTTCTAGATGTTTATGGTCTTTGTATCCCCCAGTGCTTGCTATAGTGAACACACACACACACACACACACACACATTTTTTTTAATATAAAATGGGTGACCTTATAGGGTCACAACTCTTCATCACTGGCAATTTTCTCACAGTATTAACAAAGATTACTGAAGGTCATTTGAGTTTTTTAAAAACAATCTGACATTAGAAAAGGAATTCAGGGTATTTCTGTTGTTATGACAGGGAAGACTGCTATGGAATTTAGTCCCCTAGGACCAGGTGTGCCAAGCATTCTACTGTAGGGAACAAAAACAGTCTCACACTGGGCCTGTTAACCCTAATGGGTCAACAATGCTCCCTCTGAGTCACCGTGGAGATACCAACCTCAGGTTAAACTTTCCTAGTCCATTCACTTAATTTACAAAAAGTCACCAATAAGAGCAAAACAAAAAAAAGGGGGGGAGGGGAGGCGACAGATTCCAAGTGATATCCAGAATACTCCCAGTGGACAAGGAGGTATGAGGTTTCCTTAAACCCCTACTGATGCAAACGACTTCAGAAAACCAGGTGACTGTTGGTGCTTAAGAAGATAGTATGGAAAAAGCATGTTTGGCAGAATGCATGAGCTCTGGTGGGGTGGGGGAATGGGTGGGAACATGGGTCTAGATTTGTTAAAAAAATAAAAATAAATTTATGTGAAAAAAAAAAAGATAGTATGGGGCTGGACAGAAGGCCTAGCAGTTAAGAGTGCCGATTGCTCTTGCAGAGGACCCGGGTTTGATCCCCAGCACCCACATGGCAGCTGAAAACCTTAACTCCAGTTCCAGGGGAATCCGATGCCCTCTTCTGACCTCCGAGGCATTGCACAACACGAGTGCACAAACCTACATGCAGACAGTACATTCATACACATACAAAAAAATAAATAAAAAAAAAAAAGAAAATAGTATAAGGTTTTCTTAAGTTTTGTTAAACAAAACTTCTAGCTGCCAGGCAAGGAAGCAATCTCTTCCAAACATGCAGGAAAACCTGGCTGTGACACTTAATGAAAAATGAAACGGCTTCCAAGGGGTACTTTCTAGGCTGGCCCTACTTGAGTCAGATGCCACTGCCTGACTGCACAGAACCCCCTACTTAGCCATAAAACCCAACTCCTGTCTTCTGATTACAATGGTGCTCAATTTCCTCAGCATACTGGACATCTATTCTGTTATCAAGCCCCCCCCCTTTTTTTTGGTCTTTTTTGAGACAGGGTCTCCCTGGAGCTCCGGCTGTCCTGGAACTTACTATGTAGACCAGGCTGGCCTTGAACTCACAGAGATCCGCCTGCCTCTGCCTCCCAAGTGCTAGGATTAAAGGCATGCACCATCACACCTGGCCCAAGCCCCTTGTAACTGTACTACTTTAAACTGTTTTATTCATGTAAGAAAAATCCAGTTAACACTAGAATTATACATATCTATAAATGGTTATGCTAAAGAACATCATTTTGCTTTTCCTGTTTCAGATGGGAAGACGACTTATCTACCGGTCGCAACCTCCATCTGCTACCAAACAGAAGCTACTTCTAGTCAGTGATACAACAAAATCACTGGAGGAAGAGTACTTTTTCAGTTGAATGGGAGCATTAAGACACTTTATTCCCAAACATCTTATGCAGGTTTTGGCTATGGTAAGACTCTGGCCTAACAAATTCTAGGAAGGCAGGTCCTTATCCCAAAGTTTTTAGGACTAGGAGTGACATTTGTTTTCTTTTATTGAAACTACTATATTATTCCACATAGCTAATATAGTGAGTTGCCCCAGTTTCATGATATAAGTATATGGAGAATGACCATTAAAGTAGAATAATGGCCTCTCTCAAAACATGAGAATTTAAATGGTATTTTCTGAATTGACCTATAACGAAGTTCATTGCTATGAACGTAAAATTCTTACAACATCTAGAAGAGTTAAAATGTGAAAAGTAACAGATTATGGTCTCAGAACAATTATGAGACTAGTTTTTATTTCACATTAAGCTCTTAAAACCTTATTAAGTGAACAAACCATAAGCCTTTAAGCCTAGATGTCAGTTCATAATTTCTACTGTGCCTTATCTCCACAATCATTTCAATTTTCATGTTTTGACTTAGCTACTTTAGCCTACATTAATATTTAAATAAAATATCTATTAAAATACAGTATATATTAATACTAAAAAGGTTTTTAACTTTATACATGTTAAAAGTGACTCAAAAAACCTTTAAGACACAGCTGCTTTTAAAAGGTCTCAATATGCTTACAAGAAAAGGCTTAAAATTCTCCTTCAGGAAATTCTAAAGCATTTATTTAGCCATTATAGAAAAAAGAAAAAAAACCACACACACACACACACACACACACACACACACACACACACACACAACCAGTACTAGGCACAGAAGACTTTATGTTCGGAACAGAAGAGAACCATCTGAAATGAGACGGGGTGGTTTTTAAGGCCTTAGTTCTGTGAATTATGTGTCCACTGGTTCGGCACTTGAGCTCTGCATAGAAATAGTTCACAAGTCAAGTTGAAAAAAACCCAAATCTTTATTGTGTAGAATACATATATATAAAAAAATCCCCAACAAAACATATTATTCCCTCATTTCCCCATCTTCTTCTTCTTCTTCAACACCTCTGATATAAAGGACATTATTACACCTGTAAATAGAAAAATAGTCCATTTTAATGTTTCATCATGATCTGAATTCTCACTGCTCCATTTTTTCCATTACGAAAATACTAATTCTTTGTCTATTAGTTTTATACAGATCTGTTTAAAAACACATGGCCTTTAGTTTGGATGGCTACTATTACTAGAAAATAAATGTAACAGAAAACCTCAGCAGCCATGCTCAGCTGATTCAGAACTATGTTCCTACAATCAAGAGCAAAAAAGGTTACAGCTAAGAGCCAGAAATACAGTATTAACAGTAGGAATATTTTAAGGATTAAATGAAATCTTCTCTTTTACAAATTTAGAAATCCACAGACTTCTGAAGTTCAGTTGTAGAGTACTGCTACATTAAGTGATTTTTAAAAGAGTTCATTCCAAAACTGAAGCACTCATTTCCCCAGGTAGATATTTCTAATGTTCACCCGTAACTCTTAACTAATGCTGTTTGTTACCTTATTAAAACTTCACCCAGATGTCCAGACAATGCCCCATCTATGTATTCTTCTGTATTTGCAAGCTTTAGATGAAAAGAAAGACATTAAACAATTGCACAGGAGGAAAACAGTGCATACATATTCCTGACGAGAGAACTTATTAACGGAGACCTTTCTATACCAACAACTTAAAACTTATCTGTAATTACTAATTAGATTAGCTTTCTGTTACTACTACAGTTCCTTTTGGTTTCATATATTCATTAAAAAATTCATGAATACAAAACTAATAAACCTTGTTTGAAAAAGCTTCCAGATTATGTAATCTCTCTACCTGATAACAGTGTGTCAAAGCCTCTGATTTACATTATAATTTTCTGAGAATTCATTCTAAAGAATCAGACATTAACTTTTCTCAGAGCAAAACATGAATCACATTGAGTCATACAAATGGGTGTATAAAAGCGAGGGCTAAAATATATTAACCAGGGCTGGAGAGATGGCCTAGCGGTTAAGAGCGCCGACTGCTCTTACAGAGGACCGGGGTTCGATCCCCAGCACCCACGTGGCGGCCGAGAACAGTCTGAAACTCCAATTCCAGGAGAACTCCAGTTCCAGGGGAATCCGACACCCTCTTCTGAGCTCCGCGGCATTGCACGACACGGGTAAACACATTTGCATGCAGACAGTACATTCATACACATACAGAAATTTAAAAAAAAATTAAAAAATTAAAAAAATAATAAAATAAAATAAAAAATAAAATATATTAACCAATAAGGAAACCAAAGAACTATGGTTTACTTTGAAAATTTTATGGGGCTGGAGAGATGACCTAGCGGTTAAGAGCACTGACTGCTCTTGCAGAGGACCCCGGTTCAATCCCCAGCACCCACATGGCGTCTGAGAACCATCTGAAACTCCAATTCCAGGAGAACTCCAGTTCCAGGGGAATCCGACACCTTCTTCTGACCTCCGAGGCATTGCACGACACAGGTGCACAGACCTGCATGCAGACAGTACATTCATAAACATAGAGAAAAATAAATAATTTAAAAAAAAAAAGAAAATTTTATGTACTGAAGAGGAAAAAGGCAAGACCTTTATACTTACTTTAGCAAACTCTATTATTTCTAATTTTTTTAAATTTTTATGTGTATGAGTATATTGCCTGCAAGTACTATGTACCATGTACATAAGTGCACCCATGTCATGCAACGCCTGTGGAGGTCAGAAGAGGGCATCAGATTTCCCCCAAATGGAATTATGGATGCTTAGCTGCCATGTGGGTGCTGGGAATTGACCCTGGGTCCTCTGCAAGAGCAGCCAGTGCTTTTAACTGCTGAACCATCTATCCAGCCTCTATTTCTAACTTTAAATTAAAATGTCCAGCATTACTGTTCTGGGTTTTGTTTTGTTTTTTTCTCTTTTTGAGACAGGGTCTTAAAAGAAACCTATAGCCCCAGCTCTCCTGGACTCAATATGTAGACCACTCTGGCCTTGAACTCACAGAAATCCACCTGCCTCTGCCTCCCAAGTGCTAGGATTAAAGGCATGCGCCACCATGCCCAGCTGTCAGGCTACCTTTTTATAATTTGAAAAATCAGCATCCCTGCCCTCTGGGGTTGCCAAGGATATGAACAGGAGAAAAGAGAGTAAAGTTTCCTTTCTAAGCAGGCAGGTGGACAAGGGAAAGCAAAATAGGCGGATCTGTCATCTGGAATTTAAAGCATAGTTGGCATTAGTCCCTCTCAGGTAGAAGCAGCCAACCACATGGTGTCCTCAGAGATATGTGTTTCTGTGTATTCATTTGTTATGTGACAGCTACCAGAAATAATGTATTAAGAACAACTAATTCTTAAGTCACAATTTTTTTTGTTTTGTTTTTGAGACAGGATCTCCCTGTAGCCCCAGCTGTCCTGGAACTCACTATGTAGACCATGCTGGCCTTGAACTAGAAAAGATCCGCCTGCCTCTGCCTCTGCCTCCCGAGTGCTCAGATTACAGGCAAGCACCACCAAGTCTGGCTTCAGGTCATGATTTTTGACATATCCACTAATATTTAACTGGCTTCAAAATTACACAATGTTCCAAAGCTTCCTATCATGTGTTAAGTTCAAATTACACAATGTTCCAAAGCTTCCTATCATGTGTTAAAATCAAATTACACGCCTTTAATCCTAGCACTCAGGAGGCAGAGGCAGGCGGCTCTTTGTTGAGTTCAAGGTCAGCCTGGTCTACACAGTGAATTCCAGGACAGCTTGGGCTACAGAGAGACCCTGTCTCAAAAAGACCGGAAAAAAAAAATAAAATAAAATTACACAATGTTCCAAAGCTTCGTATCATGTGTTAAATTCAAAGCCCTGGCTATTGCTTGAAAGGCTCCATGGCTCCCTTTCCAACCCCACTCACTCTACTGTCCTTCCTGCTGTGCTCTGAACACAGAAGCACGCCCCTGCTTACAGAAGCTTTGCATTTGCTCTTCCCTCCGACTGAGATGCTCTTTCCCCAGATGCTCAGCCGACAATTCTGATCTTACCTCAAGCTTACTTCTGTCTCCCTATCTTCAAACTACCATACCTAGTCTATGTTGCATTATCAACTCCCACCACTGACGCATACTCTTAGCTTATAAGGACTTTGTTTTGTTAATTGCTATTCTATTTACAGTGCCAAACTGGCAATCAAATTTTTGTTGAGCAACTAAAAAACTCAGCTCACCCAGAAATATATTTGATAGTTCTATGAAGCTAAATTAATTGGAAAATATTAGGTAGATCTTTTTTTTTTTTCTTTTGAGACATGGTATCTTGTACTCCAGGCTGTTCTCCAATCTGCTATGTAGCTAAGGATGACCCTTAACTTCTGATCCTCCTGTGTCTATGAATCATCTGACTGCTGAAATCACAGGCTTTTGTCAGCAAGCCTGGCCTATGTGGTACGGGGACGAAAATGGGCTTCATCCATGCTAGTAAGTAACAACTGCGCTGCACCCCTAGCCCCGTTAGTTAATTCACTTTACTGTAATTTTCAGTGTAAAAACATACTTTATTTTTTTTTGAAATTTTATTTATTTATTTTCTATGTGTATGAATGTACTGTCTGCATGCAGGTCTGTGCACCCGTGTCATGTAATGCCGCGGAGGTCAGAAGAGGGTCTCGGATTCCCCTGGAACTGGAGTTCTCCTGGAATTGGAGTTACAGACGGTTCTTAGCCGCCATGTGGGTGCTGGGGATTGAACCTGTGGGTCCTCTGCAAGAGTCAGTGCGCTCTTAACCGCTAGGCTATCCTCCAGCCCCGTAAAAAACATCTTTAAAGTCATATAGTCCTGTGGTTTTCAGCATATTCCTAAAACTGGGCAACTTTTATCACTAATTCCAGAACATTTCAGCACAATGAACTTTTAGATTTTTCTTCCTTCAAAAAATGATTATTTTAAGAATTTTCCAAAAAAAATTTTCCAGACAAAAACTGCAGTGTTTCCATTAGCACTCTGCTTATAAGTATGGACTTCTTGTATTCATAGCTGAGCTGTCAGCCTAAGTAACCTTTACGACATGGGCAAAAAATGCAACTAAACAACCTTCCAAAAAAAAAAAAAACCCAACTTAACACAAGACTCATATAAGCTCAAGTCGGACTGGAGAAGTGGCTAAGGTGGGTAGGCAGCCCCAGCCCTTGCTGGAGGAGCTAGTGGAACCAGTGGCTGCTGGAAAAGGGAGTCAGTTTGCTTTGTAGTGTTGACCAGGGTCNCCTGCTAAGCCATCTTGTCAGCCCTTGGATTATCTATTTATTTCTATTTTTAATTATTTTATTTTATTTATTTATTTTTAGTGAAATTTCGTATGTGTATGAATGTACTGTCTGCATGCAGGTTTGTGCACCCATGTCGTGCAATGCCGTGAAGGTCAGAAGAGGGTCTCAGATTCCCCTGGAACTCGAGTTCTCCTGGAATTGGAGTTACAGACGGTTCTTAGCCGCCATGTGGGTGCTGGGGATTGAACCTGGGTCCTCTGCAAGAGCAGTCGGCGCTCTTAACCGCTAGGCTATCTCTCCAGCCCCGTAAAAACATACTTTAAAGTCATATAGTCCTGTGGTTTTCAGCATATTCCTAAAACTGGGCAACTTTTATCACTAATTCCAGAACATTTTCAGCACAATGAACTTTTAGATTTTTCTTCCTTCAAAAAATGATTATTTTAAGAATTTTCCAAAAAAAATTTTCCAGACAAAAACTGCAGTGTTTCCATTAGCACTCTGCTTATAAGTATGGACTTCTTGTATTCATAGCTGAGCTGTCAGCCTAAGTAACCTTTACGACATGGGCAAAAAATGCAACTAAACAACCTTCCAAAAAAAAAAAAAAAAATCCCAACTTAACACAAGACTCATATAAGCTCAAGTCGGACTGGAGAAGTGGCTAAGTGGGTAGGCAGCCCCAGCCCTTGCTGAGGAGCTAGTGGCAACCAGTGGCTGCTGGAAAAGGGAGTCAGTTTGCTTTGTAGGTGTTGACCAGGTCTCTAGTGGATGGACACACATTTGACTTGATAGGCCCTTAAGAAGATATATATACATGTACATATAAAAAATAGAATACATGAAACTGGACAGGGGGTATGGGGGGTACATACGGGAGTGTCTAAATATCAAAATATATTGTATGAAATTCTCAAAATCCAATAAAATTTCAAAACAGTATTAAAATACAAATTTAAAAGTATGAATAAAAAACCCCACAATTAGGAAAAGGTGCTTAACACCATTAGGGAAATGCAAATCAAATGAGATACCACTTCAGATCCAAGAGAATAGCTATTGTATATTGAGGGTAAAGTGGAACTCTTGGCATTACTGGAAGGAATGTAAAACCATGCAGCTGCTGTGTAAAGTACTATGACAGCAACTTAAAAAAAAAAAAAAAANTCCTTCCTTGCTTTTCTTTTACCCTTGTTTATTGTGAAACTGCTGCTGAAATATTGGTTCCATTTGTCTCAAGACATAGAGGGAGTGAAGGGAGAGAGTACAGTCCGTGGAAACTAAAAATATTATTGGCAACTTAGGCAGGTGCAATTTAGACTTTGTAAATCCCAAGTTATTTTCGGAGAGTAGTGGTAAAAGATGGTTTACATTGGTTTGTAAGGCAGACTACTCTGTTGCCAGTATATAAAATAAAACATAATTTGTTTTTACCTGCTTCATAGACCTGTGTATATAGATGTTATAAATTAAATGTATGGATCCCCAGCACCCACGTGGCAGCTAAGAACCGTCTGTAACTCCAATTCCAGGAGAACTCCAGTTCCAGGGGAATCTGAGACCCTCTTCTGACCTCTGCGGCATTACACGACATGGGTGCACAAACCTACATGCAGACAGTACACTCATATACATACAAAAATAAATAAAAAATTAAAAAAAAGTATGAAGTAATAATTGGTTTTAAATTAGTATTTTGATGATATATTACCTAAAGTCTAAAATATGTATGTTTTAGAACAATATAAAAGTTTTTTCAAAAAGGAAAAATACAACCCCATTTTCTAAATGTACAAAATCAAACAATACTGAAAGAAATAGTCAAGAAGAAGTTGGCTTTTCCCCAAAAGTCATGGAATATGAATTCCTTTAACATGTTCTATTAAGGAACTTTGTCTTTCATAACCTACCTTAGAGGGAAGTAAGTGTATGCTCAACTACACATTTTATTTTATTTTATTTTATTTTTTATTTATTTTTTTTTATTTTATCTTTGTATGTGTATGAATGTATTGTCTGCATGCAGGTCTGTGCACGCGTGTCGTGCAATGCTGCAGAGGTCAGAAGAGGGTCTCGCATTCCCCTGGAACTGGAGTTCTCCTGGAATTGGAGTTACAGACGGTTCTCAGCTGCCATGTGGGTACTGGGGATTGAACCTGGGTCCTCTGCAAGAGCGTCGGCGCTCTTAACCGCTAGGCCATCTCTCCAGCCCCTTCTCCTAAGTACTTTCTATCTGAAGTTAGCTGGATCCAAAAATGTGGAACCCACATGCACACAGGTCACCTGTATTCCATTCATGTGAGGCACCCAGAGACAGTGTTTACCAGGGACTGGATGGGCATGGGGAGCAGGTAATAGGGAAATTTTTTTTTTTTTCGAGACAGGGTCTCCCTATAGCCCCAGCTGGCATGGCACTCTGTAGACCAGGCTGGCCTTGAACTCAGAGATCCACTCGCCTCTGCCTTCGAGTGGTAGGATTAAAGGTGTGCCCCACCACGCTTGGCATAAAGATAGTTACCTGCCATGTGGGTGCCGGGAATTGAACCCAGGTCCTCTACACGAGCAGTAAGTGCTCTCAACCACTGAGCCATCTCTCCAGCTCTGGTTTTGTTTTTTTGAGATGGGGTCTCCCTGCAGCCCCAGCCTGGAACTCACTATGCAGTCCAGGCTGGCCTGGATCTCAGAGATCCACCTACCTCCACACCTGGCTAAGAATTATTTATTTTTGGTCTTTTAAAAAATTTTTTATAAGTTCTTTTTTTTTTAATTTTTATTTTATTATTTATGTGTATGAGTGTACTGTCTGCATGTAGGTTGGTGCACCCATGTCGTGCAATGCATTGGAGGTTAAAAGAGGGCGTTGGATTCCCCTGGAACTGGAGTTAAAGACCATTCTTAGCCGCCATGTGGGTGCTGGGAATCGAACCTGGGTCCTCTGCAAGAGCAGTCGGTGCTCTTAACCGCTGAGCTAACTCTCCGGCCCCACTTTTAAAACATTTTTTAATGTGTATGAGTGTCTGTCTGCATGTAGGCTGGTGCACCTGTGTTGTGCAATGCTGTGGAGGTCAAAAGAGGGCATCGGATTCCCCTGGAACTGGAGTTAAAGATTGTTCTTAGCTGCCATGTGGGTGCTGGGACTCGAACCTGGGTCCTCTGCAAGAGCAGTCAGTGCTCTTAACCTCTGAGCTATCTCTCCAGGCCCTATTTTTGGTCTTTTTGAGACAAGGTCTCCCTGCAGTCCCAGCTGGCCTGAACTCACTGAGATCCACCTGCCTATGCCTTCCAAGTGCTGAGATCAAGGGCGTGTTAACACCCCGCCTGGCCCAAGTACATGCATTTTTTTTTTCCAACTGTGTATATTCTTGTTAGTCACAATAAACCTTTGAGAAGATGAAGCAAAATCAATATACTTTTATGACCTCTATGACTTTTAGCTTACCTGCATGTTCATGTAGCCGTCTACAGATACCAGGTAGCCCTTATACTCCATACCCCACTTCAGTTTCACCATCACTGGCTTTCCTGTCAGTCCATTGAGAAAAGGTTTGGGATTGAGGGGTAAGCTCTGTACAAAAAAAAAGTATTTAGTATTTATTTATTTAGATAAGGTTTGCTTATCTAAGCTTCTACCAGTCATTTTCTGTCAAAGTACCAAACCAGACTTTATGGTATCCAGATGAGACATACTCTGTTCACTGCCACTTCACTACATGCCTTGCTGAAGAGCATAAGGGAAACTTAAAATACTAGCTTAGTCAGTGTCACCTTCAATTCACTAAAACAAAACACTGATTAGCACTTAGTGTTGACTACCAGACTTGGGTGTACGTAGCACAGTGGCAGAGCCCTGGCTGAGTATATATGAGGTTCAATTCTCAGTATTACAAACAAAAAACTTCCCCTGCCCAAAAAACCTACATCCTTGTTCCCTGGCCAGGCTTTAAAGAAATAGGGGGGCAGGATACCCTTTTCTGGCTCATGCAAGAAGGTGGTATGCTTTCACACAGGCCCACACACATACACAAATTCTTTCAAAATATTTTTTTTTTTTGAGGATATGGTAGAATACTTTATTTTTTTTTTTTTAATTAGTTTTTATTGATGCTTTGTGCATTTCATACATTTTTCCAATTCAGTTCAGGCTTATTTCCCTTTCCCTCCACCCCCACCCCATCCCAGATCATGCATTCTGCCATAACTGTCCTGCATCTTTCTCTCATTTTTTTTTTTCATTTTTAGCTATAAGTGATAATCCATGAGTACAAGCATCCTTCATGCAAAACCTATCTGCAGGCTGTTGTGCCCAAACACCTACAGCCCCACCATCCAGTGGGGGGTGACAGGTTGTTTGTTCAATCAAGTTGATCAAATGAGTGTCCAGACTACATTGCTGTAGTTTCACCATTCACCCCAATCGCAGCCCTTACATTCTACCACGCCCCCTCTTCCGCAGGTTGTTCCCTAGGCTTAGAAAAGGGGCACAGGTGGATGAGAGGTAAAACAGTCCACTCTCTCTGGAGCTGTTGACTTGGACTCTGGTCAATTCTGGCTGTTTCCTTTCATGGGCTGACAGTTTGTTCAGGAACAAAATATTTTTAAAAAGAAGAAAAAAAAAGGTATGAGATGCTCTCTGGAGGCCTAAGAACCAACTGTGTGCTGTCAGTGAGAGTCCCAAACACAAGGCCAGAGAAGGCAGATAGCATTTGGCAGTCTTTTTCTTTTGGTCTTTTTGAAACAGGATCTCCCTGTAGCCCCAGCTGTCCTGGAACTCACTCTGTAGACCAGGCTGGCCTTGAACTCACAAAGATCTGCCTGCCTCTGCCTCCCACGTGCTGGGATTAAAGGCATGCGCCACCATGCCCAGCATGGCAGTCTTTTTCATTCTGGGAAGTGGGACTAGGTATTATCTGACTTTCTACTAAGAGCAGTGCCTTTGTAATGCAACCAAGGCAGGCTTATTCTTCAAAACAGTATTCCCTGGAAATTCAGTGTTCTCCTTATCTACTCATTCCATCATTCCAAAGGAAAATGATCAAGAAACTTGGCTACTAAACTCCTTTAAGATTAGCATATTCAGAGTGATCTTGGAGGACACCGGGACTACTATAACTTATTAGCGAGTCTCCAAATTCCACTGTCTCCATTATCAATACAAACCAAGTAATGTTTCTGTTTAAGACATATCAATGGTTTCCAACTGCACCTGAAGTAGAATCAAACAGAGCATGAGAAGACGTAGCCCTGTTCTATCATTCTTTTTTTTTTTTAATTTATGTGTATGAGTGTACTGTCTGCATGCAGGTCTGTGCACCCGTGTCGTGCAATGCCGCGGAAGTCAGAAGCGGGCGTCGGATTCCCCTGGAACTGGAGTTAAAGACGGTTCTTAGCCGCCATGAGGGTGCTGGGGATCCTCTGCAAGAGCAATCGGCGCTCTTAACCACTAGGCCATCTCTCCAGTCCCTACCATCATTCTTACAAGCAGCTGTAAATCTGTCAATTCCAGCTGGCCTGACATTCCACTTAGGCTTAAGCTGCATGTTCCCTATGATCCAAACACCCTTCCTCCTGCTTTTTCTGACACATCCTGGAGAGGCCCCCCTCAACCCTCGAACATACCAATGTACCTGTTAGCAAACTTCTTAGCAAGTACCATCATTTACAATGGCTTATTTTTGTTACTATTTGCTGTCTACCTCCCACACCCGAGAAGTAATGCAAGGTCTACAGTAGTACTCTGCACCCCTTATTCCTGGCGCCTAAGAACAGTACCATGTCAGGCAGGCAGGTAGTACGCTTGACTTAAAATGAATGAAAGGGTAGCCTGAGCTTTCTGTTCCAAAGGACTGGGCTAGGATTGTCTGCATCAAGGAATGAACAGTGTGAAAACCCTTCAGTTTCACCCCTACCCTGTGGCCGTCAATAAGGGTGCCTCGGGCTGGGGTTCAAGGAGTGGGGCAAGGCAGGAAGAAGAGCACAGGGAGCTCGCGACGGCCGGGAGAAAGGGCGGCCGGCTGCGCGGCTCCTCACTCCGAGGAATGGAAGGCGTGGCCGGCAACAGGGCCCGCGAGGCCGCCCGCCTCTCGCCGCGCAGTGCGCGTCCTCCTTACCATCGCGAACACGCGCGAACGCCGTAGGCCACTCGCCGCCGACCCCGCTGCCGAGCGTCCCTCGTGGCTGGAGCAGCAACACCAGACTGAGAAGCGCAGAGAGAAATGGCCGCCAAAAGGCAGCGTCACCTTTCACCTCCCACCTCGCTCTCTCGGCTTCTGTGATTGGACACAGAGAGCTGCGTGATGATTGGAGGAGATGGCGGACAGTGTCTCCTAGCACCGAGGCAAAGCAAGCGCTTCTTTAGAAACTGAGAGGTGCAGGCGGGATAAGGAACCCAGGATTTCTACTTGGCCCTGCTGCCTGGAGGCGACGCCCGCCCGGAGCTGCGTCCTGGAGAGCGGACGGGGCTGTCTGCTGTTGTAAAACAGAATCTCATTTATTTTTCCCATGATCTCAGGGCTTCAGATACCCATTCACTCGAGTCAAGAAACCTGTGTAAAATGGTTTTTTTTTTTTTTTTAAATAACGAGGCAAACCCTTACATGAATCTGAAAAGTATTTTGCATGGATTCTCCAAGAAACTCAAGCTTTGAAATTTACCTAGATCTAAAGAATGTCATTTATATTATTCAAGTATACCAATTATGCCAGAGATATATTTTGATTAGACAACAATCTTAGTCCAGTTTTTTCCATCGTAATAGAATAGTTGCTGGTCCTGGCATTCAAATATGCGCTAAGTCTTAAGTCAGCATTGACAAATCCATGAATTTTTTTTCGAAGCCAATTTTTAAAATCCATGAATTTTAAGCTAAAAACCCTGGTGGTACCTACTCTGACTTCTAATTTAATTTTGTAGATAATGAAACACCACGAAATAGATATACTCAGAACAGATTCATTTCACTATTTTTCTCATTATATTAAGCTATCTGCTTTATTCCAAAGAGGACTTGGAGTGACTTATAAAAAGCACAAAGGTGGGGGGGGGGGGAGCTGGAGAGATGGTCCGGCGGTTAAGATCGCTGACTGCTCTTGCAGAGAACCCGGGTTCGATCCCCAGCACCCACATGGCGGCTGAGAACCATCTTTAACTCCAGTTCCAGAGGAATCCGACGCTCTCTTCTGACCTCCGCGGCATTGAACCACACGGGTGCACAGACCTACATGCAGACAGTACATTATTCATACACATGAATAAATAAAATTAAAAAAAACCACAAAGAGGAAAGTGTAATGAAAATAAAGATGGGATGCATATTTGTGTTCAAGCTGGAATTTCTCAAAAAAAAAAAAAAAAAGCACCAGGATATGGTATTTGCCTTTATATTTATAAGCCTAACCTCCTCTGAGTCGGGGCTCTACCCTCCCAATCCTGATTTGGGTACATTCCTGGCCAGTCCAAATTAAAAACCCGATTCGGCTAATTGTAACCTGGAGTCTGTGTGCTCTTTTTCTCCCAGTAGTCTGGCACCACACAATATGAATGCTAAGAGTTATCACAAGGCCCTTTCTCTTTCCTGAATATTTTGGAACACAGTGGTCCTATAAACCACTGAAAGAGCCAAGTAAAGGAGGCATCCGTGCTGGAAAATAGGGATGGCCACAGCAGTCCAGCTAGGACAAGGAGGGCATCCCTATGCGGTGGCAGTCTATTTTGGGGGTCCAGAGGCAAAGAGGAGGAAAATGTCATGGGGGAGGGTGATCCGATGTGGGAAGCTGGTGCTTAAGGAGGTGGTGTTGGTGGCCAGTCAAGTCAAGGGGCAGTCAGCACTACGCATAACCCTAATACAGTAAAGCACTCCCCCCCCCAGAGGGTCACATGGTGAGTTGAAACCTGAGTAAGGTGAAAAGGGCATCCAGAGAAGAGGATAGCCCTCTGCGTGGTGTCAGATCCTAAACGAAGTGAGAAGGGAAACCTGGTCCCGTGTGTCACAAAGCCTCAGAAGCTGATGGGAATGAGGAAAGCGTGCTGCACAGGGGCGGCAGCAAGATGGAGGTTTTTCTTTTTTCTTTCTTTTTTTTTTTTTTTACAGGAACATTAATCACAGGAATTATATTAAAGACAATTATATTAAAGACAATCTCAGTACCAGAAAAAGGTTTGCAAGTATGGAAGGGAGAAGACTAAGAAAAAAGGGATGCAATAAAAGATACTGGAGTTAGCGGGTATAAGGAAAATGCCGCTGTGGGCATGTGCGTTGCTACTATGGAGCCATCTCTGTGTAAGGTGTCAGCTCATTGTGATTTTTTTTTTTTTTTTTTTTTGGTCTTTTTGAGACAGGGTCTCCCATTTAGTCCCAGCTGGTCTGGAACTCACTATGTAGACCAGGCTGGCCTTGAACTCACAGAGATCCGCCTGCCTCTGCCTTCCAAGTGCTGAGACAAAAGGCATGTGCCACCATACACAGCCTCATTGTGGTCTTGATTCCATTTCCCTAATGACTAATGCTATTGAGTATCTTTTCCTGTGTGTGTTGGCCATTGGTACTATGGTTTCTTAGAAGACATATCCACTCCAAAAAAAAAAAAAGACATATCCACTCAAGTCTTGCATACTTTTTAAAACTCTGTTCTAATTTTGGAACCCCTCAAGGTAACTGCTTTATAAAAATATGAGATCAAATTATCAATAAATTGATTTTATTTTGTAAGTTATAGATTCAGTTTGGGGAAGTGTAGCTAATAACATTTGGAGGTGAAAACATTGGGAACCACTCAGCTAAGGTGACCATTATTAAATATTGATTTTGGACTCTGTGGGTTCTTTGCCACATTTCCACAGGGTGGCAGTGATGAGTTTTTAGTGAAATTCAGGTTGACACTTAGGTACTGGGAAGTATATCCATATAACTTCATTGTTCTTGAAATACAACACACTATAGCACAAAACCTATGGAATGTCTCCAACCACATAGTCTCTCAACCTCTCTCATCTCTCAAATGTCTCCACTGAATCCAGCTTTTCATTTTATTTTGTGTTATGTATTTATTTAGGACAAAGTCTCCCTAGAGCCCCAGCTGGCCTGGAACTCACTATGTAGACCAGGCTGGCCTGGATCTCACAGAGATCCACCTGTTTCTGCCTCCTGAGTGCTGGAATTAAAGCTTGAATGCCTAGTCTTTCTTAAATCCAGTTTTTTGGGGGTGGTATTTTTGAGACAGGGTTTCCCTGTAGCCCCAGCTGGCTTGGAACTCACTATGTACACCAAGATGGCCTTGAACTCACAGAGATCTGCCTGCCTCTGCCTCCCAAGTGCTGGGATTAAAGGCGTGTGCCACCACACCAGGCTCCAGTTGTTTGTTGTTTTTTTTTTTTAACGAAGCCTTTTATTCTATGTGCTCATCTGTCATCTTGATGTCCAAGTTATCTCCCACCTCCCCACTTGCAAAACAGAATGAGGATTTGGACCTATGACAGGTGCTCACCAACTTTGGCAGGCCCCATTACCAGCAGCCTGAACCAAGCTCAAGTCTTTTATTCCATGCCACAGAGCACAAGCCTGCTTTTGAACCACAGGCCACGCTCTTCACCACTCCGTCACACAGGGTATTTCCCTCCATCTAGAAACCCCTATCTTCTCCTATTTGCTTTGCCTGGAAAATTCCTCCCATCTTACTTAAATGAGCATTTTCTATATTTTTTAAATGTATGCATGTATGTATGTGTGTATCTCTGTGTGCATTTTCCTGTGTGCATGTGTGTGTGTATGTGGAAGCCAAAGGACAACCTCAGATGTCATCCTTAGTAACACCATGTATTTCCTTTAAGGCAGGGTCTCTCATTGGCCTGGGGCTCACCAGCTAGGCTAGACTGGCTGACCAGTGAGCCCAGGGACCCTCCTGTCTCTGCCTCCCCCAGCCCTGGGGTTATTAGCATGGGCTACAACACCCAGCATTTAAAAATGTGAGTTTTGGGAATCAAAATTAGTTCCTTATGCTTATAAGGCTTACTTTACCAACTGAGCCATCTCCCAGCCCTCAAATGAACATGTTCTACCTGAACTGCACAGACTTTCTCAGGCCCTTAGTTGTTCTGTTACATGGTTATGATACATCTATCTTGGTTTTAATTTTTTATTATTTACTTTTGTTTTATGTTTATGAGTGTTTTATCTGCATAGATGTTAGTGCACCTGTGTTATGCAATGCCTGTAGAGGTCAGAGGGTGTCCTCTGGAATTGGAGTTAGAAATTGTTATTAGCTGCCATATGGATGCTGGGAATTGAACCCTGATCTTCTGCAAGAGCAGCCAGTGCTCTTGACCACTGAGCCATTTCTTGAGCCCCAGCTTATCTATATTTTAATATTATATTTCATCTTAGGGGGAAATTTTTTTAATTAATTTAACTAATTAATTAAATTCATTTCTTGCTACTACATTCATTCTCTAGCACATAATAGAATAATAGTAAGACCAAAAAAAAAAAAAAAAGCTGGGCATGGTGGCACAGGCCTTCAATCTTAGCACTTGGGAGGCAGAGGCAGGCGGATCTTTGTGAGTTCAAGGCCAGCCTGGTCTACAGAGTGAGTTCTAGGACAGCTGGCACTACAGGGAGACCCTGTCTCAAAAAGACCAAAAAAAAAAACAAAAACAAAGGATAATAGTAACAGCAATAGCAATTCTCTCTCTCTCTCTCTCTCTCTCTCTCTCTCTCTCTCTCTCTCTCTCTCTCCTCTGTTCTCCCTCCCTTTCCCTTCCCCATTCCTCTCTCCTCTCTCCACACTCAGTATGTAGCCCAGGATAGTCTGGGATTCTTGATTCTTGCTCTTCCTGCCTTAGCTTTCCGGGTGGTTAAGATTCCACTCTTCCATAGTGCAGCAATATTTTTAATGGTTTAATATCTCTGTTACATGATGATTTTACCTTAATCATTAGACATTTATGTTGTATCTTGATTTACCACTTTAAATATCAATCTGGAAATATTAAATATGTGTGTGTATGTTTGTGTCCTATTTATCCGCACATTTCTGTATAGTATTTCTGCAGCATGGGTAGCTCTGTTCTATTAGAAGCACTGACTGTAGTAGTTAGGTGTACAAACTCAGAATCTGGCAGAGTGGTCCTGTGCTTTCTTTAGTTTTTTGAAATTCTCCTTTATAAAGTGAGGCTAACAATACTTTCTACCTCTCAAAGTCTGGAAGGATTCAATTAACAAGCACAGAAAGAGACCTTTCCTTCTTGAAGCTTCATTTGTTGAACATTGTTTATTTCCCCAATGTCACTATACACCAGTCACTACTGTAGGGACTAGACACAAACATTTCAAAAGGAAGGAATGATCTTGTGAAAACATGTACCCCAAAGCAAAGAAATGGCTTAAGCTACTGCATGCTTTGAGAAGGAGAACTGGGAAAGGTACTGGAGGGCGGGGTGGAGATCAAAATCAACCTAGGTCAAAAAGGTCTAATTTGCATAGAGACCAGTTTGTCAGATGATAAATATACCTAACATAGATGTTTGGGCTGTTCACTAACATGGTCAAGGGGAAATCCCTTGGCACAGAGTGGGAGTGAGTGTGCTGGTACGAATCCACACAGAGTTGATAGTTGAGTTGAAGATGTAAATTCTCAGAGTAAAACAGCTTTCTTCAGTGAAGCTGTCATGTAATAAAAACGTCTAAAGAAATCTATAATTCTGCAGATGTGTGCTTAGTGCACCAGCCTGCTGGAAGGAGGTCAGAGGCTTTCCAAGGTGGGACCAAACACACCGGACAGCATCACAGAATTCCTTATTAGTAATACTCGGGCCACTCATGCAATCCTTCTTACAGAAGACTCTTTATGAAGATATTTGACTACATGTGTTTGCTGTCCACAGTTAACTAAGATATATAAACCTCCCTAACTGCTTATTGATGGAGGTTGACTAAATTTCGTGAAACAACAGTGACTGATGGATGAACTTGGTGGGTCTCCGTGGGTGGCTTGGCAGTGAGCTGGCTGGGCCTGGTGGCTCCCTCTTGCCCTCTACAAGGGATCCAAGGGCTAGCGGTTCTGGGCAGCTTGGTGCCCGGTGCTGGAATGGGCGTCCCCTGAGCTGGGTGCCCGGTGCTGGAATGGGCGTCCCCCGAGCTGGGTGCCCGGTGCTGGAATGGGCGTCCCCGGAGCTGGGGTGCCCGGTGCTGGAATGGGCGTCCCCGGAGCTGGGTGCCCGGTGCTGGAATGGGCGTCCCCTGAGCTGGGTGCCCGGTGCTGGAATGGGCGTCCCCTGAGCTGGGTGCCCGGTGCTGGAATGGGCCTCCCCTGAGCGGCACCGATGTGCAGGCTGTTTTCCTCCACTCACGAAGATCTTCCCACGTGGGTGAGGCACACAGACTGCTCTGGAGCTCAGTGTTTGAAGTTGATGCCACCCCCAGGCAAATGTGTCCCAGGGAAGCCCTGGCTGCGGCTGACTGGTCTGCCTGTGGATTCCTGCCTGTACCATGTGGCCCTCTACTCAAGTGGGCGCTATCCATGGTCATGTTACATCTTGACAATATGGAATAAATGGATAGAGAAACTGAAAAAAATAACTAGACTCAGCTGGGATCTAAGTTGTTCTATAGGTATTCTATAGACTAGAATTACAGGAGAAAAAAGTAACAAAATCTTGAAGCTGCCGTTTTTATTTTATTTTATTTTTTGGTCTTTTTGAGACAGGGTCTCCCTGTAGCCCCAGCTGTCCTGGAACTCACTCTGTAGACCAGGCTGGCCTTGAACTCACAAAGATCCGCCTGCCTCTACTTCCCAAGTGCTAGGATTAAAGGTGTGCGCCACCAGGCCCTGCAAAAGTAAACTTTTGTTGAGCATCAAGTATCACTTTATTCCCCCCCCCCCCTTTTTGGTCTCAATTTAGATTTCCATGATACTCTAGAAGAATGGTGGTTTTTTTTTTTCTTCTTCTTCTTTTTCTTTTTGCCTCTACCCACAATAAACCTGTGGGAAAATCCAGCTTGAATTGCAGGCTAGCTTTCAGCTAGCATGCCTCAGGGCACTGTGTGGCTGAGGGTCTGACCCTGCCCCAAGGAGGAACAAACAATGTGGCCTAGCTGGGTGATACTGGGTGGGGCAACGGTGTGCTTGGAGTTGGGGGGCCTATGATTGGTCCTGGTAACTGACGGTCATTTAGCTTATAAAAGCAGGCTGTAAGCAAGGAATAAATTTGAATTTCATAGTAACATCATCACAGAATTCCTGGCCATTATTTTTATTAATTATTGTGTGCATAGAGGCCAAGGTAGGCCTGCATTTCATTCAGGTGGCCAGTGGGTTGGAAAAAGGTTCCCCTTGTGGACCACCAGTCTGGGTAGCTGGTGTCGTGAGTGGACATAGGCTGAAGCTAGGCCATCAGCCATCAGCCTTAAATTCCTGACCAGGGTTCAGCAGTCTCTGGGCAGGTGGGAAGTCATGGCCAAGATTAAGATTAAGATTAAGGGCCTGAGTTGGAAGTACCATTAAGGCTGGGCTACGGAAAGTAGACAGCTGGCCTCTGCACCTAGGGGTCAGCTCCCCACAGTGTCCGCACTGTGTTCCCCCTTCCCTTAGCAGGGCCACGAGAACCTGTTCGGCATAAAAAGAAAGCTTCTTACAGTCCAACACTGGCAGAAGGTCCTGCTCCATGAAATCAGAGAACCCATCTGTCTCAGATGTCACCTGATGCTCTCTGGGGCATGGGTCTTACAGTCATTGCCGAGATGGCACTACTAAAACACAGGGAAGTTTCCTGCAGGTTGCTGTACAGTTCCTCTGCATACAGCACATTGCTCAGAACCTAGTCACGTGGCCACAGCGGCTGCAGGGAGACTACAATAAAGATTCTCACAGTCCAGTTTTGAAAGCTTTTCAACATTTATTTATGTTCATGCCCATACTTATTTTTTCACAATTTTGTTCCATACATTCTGATTTACAGCAGAATGTATCACCTTAATTTACCCCCACTAATCCTAATCTGAATGTGTAACAATTCATTGAAAACTGCATCCATAGTGGAGAACCAGTAAACCTCTCCTTGAGATGTGGCCGAAACACACTCAATTTCACTGTCAGCATTAGTGTGCTGAGCACGGTGAGCCTGTAAAGCCAGCACTAGGCAAAGACAGGGGGTCACTGTAAGCGTGAGCTCATCCCTAAGCCAGCCAGGGATACATAGTGAGACTGTTTCAAGAAAAGAGGAAGGAAGGAAGGAAGGAAGGGAGGGAGGGAGGGAGGGAGGGAGGGAGGGAGGGAGAAGAGAAAGAAGGAAAGAAAAAAGAAAGGAAAGTTAGTACTAGTAATAGTAGAATAACAGTTTAAACAAATCTTAGGGGTTGTTTGTTTGTTTGTTTGTTTTTGTCTTTTTGAGACAGGGTCTCCCTTTATTCCCAGCTGGCCTGGAGCTTGCTCTGTAGACCAGGCCCGCCTTGAATTTACAGAGATCTGCCTGCCTCTGCCTCCCGAGTGCTGGGATTAAAGGCATGCGCCACCATGCTCAGCACAAATCTTAGGTTTTATAGGCATTTAACTCTATGCATTTTGATGTCTTTGAAACTATCAAGCAAAGGTTGGCAGGACGGCTCATTAGTAAAGATGTTTATCAGTAAAGGTATTTGCTGCCACGCCTGATGACCTGAGTTTAATCCCTGGAACCCACATAGTAGGAACAGAAAATTGGCTCCCAAAAGTTGTCCTCTGCCCACCACATGCTCTCGCTCTGTCTCTGTCTCTGTCTCTCTCTCTGTCTGTCTCTCTGTCTGTCTGTCTCTCTGTCTGTCTGTCTCTCTCTCTGTCTCTCTCTGTCTCTCTGTCTCTGTCTCTCTCTGCCTCTCTCCATCTCTGTCTCTGTCTTTCTGTCTCTCTCTCTCTTTCTCTCTCTGTCTCTCTCTCTGTCTCTCTGTCTTTCTCTGTCTCTGTCTCTCTCTCTGTCTCTCTCTCTGTCTCTGTCTCTCTGTCTCTCTGTCTCTGTCTTTCTGTCTCTCTCTCTCTGTCTTTCTCTCTCTGTCTCACTGTCTCTCTGTCTTTCTCTGTCTCTGTCTCTATCTCTCTCTGTCTCTGTCTCTCTGTCTGACACAGAGTACATGTAATCATCACATATACTCAAAGACGTCATTTTTTTTTCAGATCATCTTTTATTGAAATAAATTTCTCTTGCTTCAACTAGCTGGGCACTCGACGGCACCACTGATGATGTCATCTATGATGTCATGAGGGTGACGGCCATCCGCATTGCAGCCCACAGAACTGTGCAGTCCCCAGAATCTCTTTAACAGTTCCAGAAAGTTCTCTGGCTAAAGATCGGTGCCGCATCTGTCGGGCAATGTTGACAATCTCATCAAAAGTAATATTTCCACTGTGCTCAATGTTTCTCTGCTTCTTTCTGTCTCTTGGTGGCTCCTTGATGGATTGATGGTCAGGGTGGAGGCTGAAGGTCTGATCTCAATCTGGGCCTGTGTTCTGAATAGTCAGCTTCACTGTAATTCTCAGACCCTGTCTGTTCTGAATAGTCAGCTTCACTGGAATCCTCAGACCCTGTCTGTTCTGAATAGTCAGCTTCACTGGAATCCTCAGACCCTTCCAATCTCCAGTTACCTTGGCAATGTCATCGCCAACTTTTTTTTGGAGACAGACCCAGGGGACAGATCTTGGGGGTCAAGGTGGACCTGGTGCTGACCTCGCCTCTGGTGCATCTCAGGTAGATGACCTGGACCTCATTGGGGTTGAACTTGGGTGTTGGGGTCAAACTTGGGTGGCATGATGGAGGTGGCTGGTGTCGGATGAACCCGGATTTGGGACGACTGAAGAAAGTTGCACTTTAGCCTCCTCCGAGCAGAACTGAAAGGCAAAGACATTATTTAAGCAGACGAGCAGTCAACAAGGAAACTGAAGTAACTCAGGAAGTAGTTCCTGCTTTCCAGATAGTGTAATAACATTTGAACCATTGTCTCTCTCTGCATAAGAAAATTTCCACTTTACCTGAATTCCTCACTGAATTAATTCTCTTATTCTGGACAAAAAGATGAAAGTGAAGAAATGGGGAAAAAGAATGTATGACATGAATATTAAATCAGGTCTCTTCACCTACCCTAATCATGAACAACGTAAACCCCCAACTTCCCTGTGGCAGATGGGATAAAGATGGATAGATCTTTTTATTTGGACATAACAGCTGAATGGACTCAGCTTGAGAAACTGAAGATTGTAAAGATTAAGGAATTAAAGATTGTTCAAAGCCTGCTTGCTGCTTAACCACTTTCATGAATTCTCAGCTTAAGACATCTAAAGAGATTAAGGTTAACAGTGCTGAAGAGGGCTATGTCTTTTCCAGGGAAAATTAAGGATATATTCAAATATGTGAATATAGATGAGGTTCAAGCCGGCACAGCTGCACTCTGTTTTATGACCAACTGTGACTTCAATAATACATGAGCAAATAGAGAGGTCTTAATCCATGAGAAATACTGGGAATTAATATGAGATGAAAGGGATAGTTTCTTCACTAGAAGATTCCACAGGCCTGTGTGTGTTTGGAGAAAAGGGCTCTTCTGTTCTTACCCACTTGTTCTGGATTATGACGAACATGACCAATTTGGAATTTATGGGAATTCCACTGGAGCTGAATTTATCATTGTTCTCTGAAAAGAAAAACTTGTATAAGAAACTTACTTGTGGAGCTGGAGAGATGGCCTAGCTATTAAGAGCACCAACTGCTCTTGCAGAGGACCCGGGTTTGATTCCCAGCACCCACATGGTGGCTAAGAACGGTCTATAACTCCAATTCCAGGAGAACTCCAGTTCCAGGGGAATCCGAGACCCTCTTCTGACCTCGGCAGCATTGCACGACACGGGCGCGCAGACCTGCATGCAGACAGTACATTCATACACATACAAAAATAAATTAAATTAAATTAAATTAAAAGAACAAAAAGTTACTTGTGTAAACAAGAACATTGAATGACTCTCTAGCTAGATCAAGAGATGTTTCTATTAAAAGGCACTATCAGGATGGAGAGATGGCTCAGTGGTTAAGAGCACTGACTGCTCTTGCAGAGGACCAGGGTTAGATTCCCAGCACCCACAAGGCAAACAAAAACCGTTTTAGGCCAGGCATGGAGGTGCATGCCTTTAATCCCAGAACTTGGGATAGGCAGATCTCTGTGAGTTCAAGGCCAGCCTGGTCTACATAGTGAGCTCCAGGCCAGCTAGGACTAAAGGGAGACCCTGTCTCAAATAAACAAAAAAATAAATAAATAAAAATAAAAAGCACTATGGATATCATCAGAAGATACAAGTAAGTGTAAAGAACAGCCCATTAGCCAGGCGTGGTTGTGCATGCTTTTAATCCTAGCACTCGGAGGCAGAAGCAAGTGGATCTCTGTGAGTTCTAGGCCAGCCTGGTCTACAGAGAGAGTTCCAGGCCAGCTGGGGCTACAGGGAGACCCTGTCTCAAAAAGACAGACGGACAGACAGACAGACAGACAGACACACACACACACACACACACACACACGCACACACAAAAGAACAGCCTACAAATTCTAATTAGATTATCTGATTAAAAAAAAAATCAGTACTTGGGGCTGGAGAGATAGCCTAGCAGTTAAGAGCACCAACTGCTCTTGTAATGGACCTGGGTTTGATCCCCAGCACCCACATGGAGGCTGAGAACTGTCTTTAACTTCAGTTCCAGGGGAATCCAACATCCTCTTCTGACCTCCGAGGCATTGCATGACACCCATGCAGACACTACACTCATACACATAAAAAATAAATTAAAAAAAAAGTCAGTACCACACTTTTCTATTTTTTTCTATTTCTATTTCTTTTTCAGACAGGGTTTCCCTGCAGCCAGCTGTCCTGGAACTCTCTATGTAGACCAGGCTGGCCTTGAACTCACAAAGATCTGCCTGCCTCTGTCTCCCAAGCTGGGATTAAAGGCATGTGCCACCACGCCCGGTTAATGGGCTGTTCTTTACATTTGTACCTTCTGATGATATCCATAGTGCCTTTTATTTTTTTATTTTTTTTGTTTTCTTTTTTGAGACAGGATCTCCCTTAGTCCTAGCTGAAAAGCACATGTTTTTCTATTACTGGAGCAATGCTTTGTTAAGCCATGTTTCTTAATTCATTTGTAAAACATAAAGTGACATCTGTGGGTTTTTTTTTAAATTAAAAGAAAATTTTTTAAATGTGTAATGAGTGTCCTGTCTGCATGTAGGTTGGTGCACCCATGTCATGCTATGCCATGGAGGTCAGAAGAGGGCGTCGGATTCCCCTGGAACTGGAGTTAAAGACGGTTCTTAGCTACCATGTGGGTGTTGGGAATTGAACCCGGGTCCTCTGCAAGAGCAGTCAGTGCTCTTAACTGCTGAGCCATCTCTCCAGCCCCGATATTTGTGGTTTTTATAGAATATCTTTTATTTATTTTTTTTGACAATTTCATACATGCAAGTAATGTATCTTGATCACATTCACCTCCAACTCTCTACAGGCACCCTGTGGGAGTAGGAGTTTACTTGGCTGGAAGCAGGAGAACTGTAGAATTCTGCCCTGGGGGGCCTCTCGTGAGATTGCGGCAGGCAGTTTTCCTGCCTCATGTACTTCTACAAATTCCTAACCCTGTCGGCCTTTTCCTTTGATGTATGGAGCAAAGATGTCACACCTCCAGCTTACCATTTACACAAACAGTAGCTTCGGTAGCTTGGTCATCCCAGTAGGAGCCAAGATGGCTAGCACTTCCCTTCTCATTTCACACCCTCCTGCCCCCATTTCCTTGCCGGGAGCACTGTAGCCTTCAGTATATAGACCTCATTGACAGAAATAAAATGGAGTTTCTTTTCCCTGGCTCTCCACGTGTGTGAGTCTGTCCATTTTCACAGGTGATCTTCTGCAGTTTTCCCTCCCCCCTTCTTGCCAGAGCAAAGCCTAGAGTCTGTCGGCCTGCAGGCAGGGGACAGTTCTGGGGCTGAGCCAAGAAGGGAAGGACAGCATGTGGAATGCGGTCATGTGTGACTCAAAAACATTGAACAACAACAACTGGCGCTGAGAACGTGGGGCTTGACTTTCCACCAAAGGAAGAAGGAAACAAGGTATTCCTTGGGCTCTCTCTTAGCCCTTGGTTTCCCCCACTCGAGGGAGGATCTTGGAGGGTTTTACCATAGACACAGGGAGATACCCACCCTAATCAGGGTAGTCATGACCAGCTGTGGTATATCTCCGTGGAATTTAACTCTTTTCCCATGAGAGATTAATCTTTGAATCTGCTTTCAGTTTGTCTCCTCTATAGACCAGCTCGGCACATCTCTGTGGAATTCTCTCTTCCCATGAGGTTAGTCTTTTTTTTTTTAATTTAATTTTTATTGATGGTTTGTGCATTTCGTACATCATTTTCCAATTCAGATCAGGCATATTTCCCTTTCCCTTCCCCCCCACCCCCACCCCATCCCAGATCATGTATTCTGCCATAACTGTCCTGCATCTTTCAGGTTTTTTTTTTTTTCCTTTTTTTAGCTATAAGTGATAATCCATGAGTATAAGCATCCTTCGTGCAAAACCAATCTACAGACTGTTGTGCCAAACCCCCACAGTCCCACCTTCAGGGGGGGTGACAGGTTGTTGTTCAATCAAGTTGATCAAATGATGTCCAGACTACATCGCTGTAGTTTCACCGTTCACCCCAATCGCAGCCCTTTACATTCTACCACGCCCCCTCTTCCGCAGATGTTTCCCTAGGCTTAGAAAAGGGAGGTTAGTCTTTTGAACTGTCTCTTTCCCTAAACACTAGCATTTCCTATCTCTCTTCATAAGTCTTTGTCCTCTATATGGCCAGCTCCGCACACCTCCATGGAATTCTCTCTTCCCATGAAGTTAGTCTTTTTTTTTTTTTTTTTTTTTTTTTTTTTGGTGAGGTTAGTCTTTTAAACTGCCTCTTTCCCTAACTACTAGAATTTCCTATATCTCTTTATCATGGGTAACAACAGACATGCCAAAAAGACACACAGGCTAAGAAAATAAAAACACTCCTCAAGAGTTGAGGAGTTAAAATTTCCATGTGGGAAGCTGCCTCCTTTTGGAGTGAGACTCTTAATATTGCCCCATGGATGTCCCCTGCAGACCTATGGAATTCAGAATCCTGGATGCGTGTGGCACAGAATGCTAGACAGTGAGAAAATGCTCCGGCATCTCTCACTATTGGCCATAGTGAGACAATGCTTAGGGCCTTCTCACCAAACCACGCCAGGAAAGGAAAACAACAAAATTAAATCACAGACCTCCTCCCAAGAACCTGCTAAAACTCCCCTCGAGAGCCCCAATAAGATCCCCCCTGAAAGCCCCCAAGCTCCAGACCCAGTAAAAATAGAACAGGATAATCAAAACATCCAAGTGGCTAGCCTTAACCTTTTTCCTAATTATTAGCCACTCCCACTCAAGGGACCAGGAACACCTTTGCCTTCAACTTCTTTCCTCTCTGCTACAGAAAAACTGTGCCAGATTCAGGACAACCCAGATCTTCAATTGCAGGCATTCCCCATTAATGTAGCTTCAACTCAGGATCACCCTCTAAACTGTTATCCGTACTAGGCAAGTGAGTTGAAAGAACTCAGGCAAGCAGTCAGGCAGGATGATGCCCAGGAACCATGGACAAAGTCCATTCTCCAGAGCTTTTGCTCTTCTCTTAACATTTCCCAGGACTGGAGAGATAGCTGTAGATCTTCACTTCCAGGCCTGCTATTCTTACAATGGAAAGCACTGTACAGAGATGAATGCCTCCAACAGGCTCAGAGAAATCAAGGGCAACCTAATATAGACTGGGGTTACAAACAGCTCTTTGGAGAAGGAGATTTTAGCACAGGGACGCAGCAGGTAACACTCTCTGGCATTCCAGAGACCAACTGTACACTTGCAAGTGTGGTCTCAATACATCTTTCCCATGCTTACACCAGGTCTTCGACATCAGGGCCTTACTGCCTCTCTTCTTGCAGGTATCCCAGTTTACAGGCAAGACGCCTTTACCTTTTTGGGGGCTTGAGTCCCTTGGCCAACATCTCCTTGGCAGAATAATCCATTGTTGATATCAGAGCTCTCCTGTATTAATATATTTTGCTTAATTGCACAGCTTATAAAGACTTTAGTATTATATTTGGCTCCGAATAGAGAATAATCCTTTCACAGTTCCTATGTCTATTAGTCAATTAAAGAAAGCAGTTATACCAGTTTTATAAGAGATTACCTCTATAACAGTTGGCTCTAATTTACAGTTAGGGAATGACTTCATTACCATAATGATTTTCTTTGTTCTATGAAAAGGAGGTAAGAAAGTCTCTCATATTAAAATTTTGCAGCACCTGGAAGGTAAAGTTCATTAGGACTCATTATAAACAGTTGTTACAAATAGGATCCACAGAGATGTTTGATGCCTGTAGAAGTCTGAGGCTTTTCTTCCTTTTAATGTTTTTAGATAGAACCACTTCTCTGCTGGTATTTCTTGGTACATCCTGCACAATGCAAATCTGTCTCTTTTCCTTCTAGCCATTAAGTTGGTGACATTTTGACCTGTGGGAACATGCAAATCTTTTCCCATAGTTAGTTTTAAGATTTAAATTAAAAATTTGACAAAAGGTTTAATATATAACTGTATTCCCCCCTTTTTTATTTTAGGTTTTTATTTTGTGACCCATGAATCTCAAAAAGGCAGTTGTAGTACACATACCTATAGGCAGGAATCAAGGTGTAAATTTTCATTAAATTTACCCAAGCTGTTTATCATTGACCATATGTTGTTAATTTGTGAAGCAAACTTAATTCCTTAAGTTAAATTATCCTACAGGTAAAAGACAATGTTACAAGATGATACTGTACAACACAAAAATTATAGAGAACATTTGTATACATTAATCCCAACAATGTTGTAATACAAATTTTAAGTAAAACAAATGTGGACAACAATTTATATTTCCAATTAGCTTAAATGTATTACCATTTTAATTAAAACCTTTTAACCAATATAGACATTTTTACTTTTACTAAGTCCTAAAATACCATATAATATGTAGACAAAGTTTGGGCAAATTTGGATACCTGTTAAACTCACATCAATTAAATAAACATTAATCTTATATAGATCTGTGTCCCCCTCCCAACCTCCCACCCCACCAGATTCACAATTTCAGTCAGTTCTTTGATGCAGTCCCCTCCATTGTTGGTGTTGTTGTTCCTTCCAATATGCATCACTCCCCACAAGAAATATTTACAACTGGGTTACTGGTGCTAGCATCCACAGATGAGGGATACCATTTGTCATTTGTTTTTCTGGGACTGTGTTACTTCATTTAACATAATATCCTCTAGTTCCATCCATTTACCTGCAAAGGTCATGACGTTGTCTTTTTTTACTGCTACATAGAACTCCATTGTGTAGATGTACCACATTTTCTCTATCCACTCGTCAGTTGAGGGGCATTTGGGTTGGTTCCAGCTTTTTGCTATTGTGAACAGAGCTGCAATAAATATAGCTGTGGATGTATCTCTGTGGTAAGATGAGTCTTGTGGGTATATAGCCAGGAGTGGTACGACTGGGTCAGACAGCAAACTCATTTTGAGTCTTCCAAGTGTTCTCCACACTGCTTTCCATAGTGGCTGTACAAGTTTACATTCCCACCAGCAATGGATGAGTGTTCCCCTTTCCCCACAACCTCTCCAGCACTTGGTATCATTCGTGTTCCTGATCCTAGCCAGTCTTATTGGAGTAAGGTGATATCTCAGAGTGGTTTTAATTTGCATTTCCTTAATTATCAGAGATGTTGAACACTTCTTAAGATGTTTCTCGGCCATCTCTAACTCCTCCTCTGTGAAGTCTCTATTCAGATCTTTGCTCCATCTTTTGAATGATTCATTTGTTTTCTTTCTTCTTTGTTTTTTGAGTAGCTTGTATACTCTGGAAATTAATGCTTTGTCAGATGTATCTGCTGTGAAGGTTTCCTCCCACTCTGTGGGTCTTCTCCTCACTTCCTTTATTGCTTCCTTTGATGTACAGAAGCTTTTGAGTTTAATGAGGTCCCATTTGTCAATTGTCGATCTTATTTCTTGTGCAGCTGCTGTCTGATTTAGGAAGTCTTTTCCTACACCTATGTCTTGTAGTCTGCTGCCAAGCTTCTCTTCTATCACCTCCAGAGTTTGGGGTTTCACGTTGAGGTCTTTGGTCCATCTGGAGTTGACCTTTGTACAAGGTGAGAGGTAGGGGTTTAATTTCATTCTTCTACAAGTGGTGATCCAGTTTTGCCAGCACCACTTGCTGAAGATGCTGTCTTTCTTCCATTGTGTCTTCTTGGCCCCCTTGTCAAATATGAGGTGGCTGAAATTGTATGAGCTCAGGTTTGGATCTTCAGTTTTGTTCTTTTGGTCAACTGGTCTGTTTTTGTTGCCAGACCAAGCTATTTTTATGACTATAGCCTTGTAAGTATATTTGAAGTCTGGTATAGAAACCCCCCCCTCCCCATATTGCTCTTTTCACTTGGGTTCTTTGGATTTTTGTTTTGGCTATTCGGGGTCTTTGTTTTCCAAATGAAATTTAAGGAATTTTTTGTCCCAAGCCTGTGAAGAAACTCTGGGGATTTAAACTGGGTTTGCATTAAATCTCCAAGAGTTTGGGTAGAATGGTACTTTTACTATATTTATTTCCCATCCATGACATGGGAGGTTTTTTTCCCATCTTCTGATGTCTTCATTTCCTCAATTTCCTTCTTCAGGGGTTTAAATTTTTGTTGTCTTTGTGGCTTGGTTAGGTTTGTTCCTAGGTATTTTATTGTTTTTGAGGCTATTGTGAGTGGGAAGGTCTCCCTGTATTCCTCGTCAGTTGCTTGTGTTGGTGGTAAAGAAAGGCTACTGATTTTTTCTAGATTAATTTTGTATCCTACACCATTATACTGAAGCTCTTAATCGTTTCTAGGAGTTTTTTTTGGTGGGCTTTTTGAGCATCCCTACGTAAATGATAATATCATCAGGAAAAGGGATTGTTTTACTTCCTCTTTTCCAATTAGAACTCCTTTAATTATCCTTTTCTTGCCTTATTGCCCTAGCAAGTGTTTCAATCAAGCACTATATTGAAGAGGAGTGGTGACAGGGGGCAGCCTTGCCAAGTTCCTACCTTTAAGGGGAATGTTTCTGTTGTTTCCCATTTAGGATGATATTTGGCTGTGGGTTTCCTGATAGGCTTTGATTACATTGAGGAATGATCCCTCCAAACCAATTCCCTCTGGAACTATTAAGCATGAAGGGATGCGCGGATTTTGTCAAAGGTTTTTTTTTTTTTCTCCACATCAATTGAGATATCGTGTGGTTTTTATTATTTTCAGTCCATTTTTTTAATTAGTTTTATTGATTGCTTGGTGTCATGATTCATACATTTTTTTCTCAAATCAGTTCAGGCTTAGTTCCCTTTCCCCCCCCACCCCCAACCCTCCAACCCAGATCATGCATTCACCTGCCAATACTCAATTCCCTGCATCGCTTTCTCTCAGTTTTTTTTTCATTTTTAGCTATAAGTGATAATCCATGAGTACAAGCATCCTTCATGAAAAAACCAATTTGCAGGGCTGTTGGCCCAAACACCTACAGCCCCCACCATCCAGTGGGGGGTGACAGTTGTTTGTTCAATCAAGTTGATCAAATGAGTGTGCCAGACTACATTGCTGTAGTTTCACATCACACCTTCACGCCAATCGCAGCCCTTACATTTTAACCACGCCCCCCCCCCTCTTCCGCAGGTTGTTCCCTAGGCTTAGAAAAGGGGCACAGGTGGATGAGAGGTAAACAGTCCACTACTCTCTGGAGGTTGTCTTGGACTACTGGTCAATTCTGGCTGTTTCCTTTCATCAGGGCTGACAGTTTGTCCAGGAATAACCTTTCGAATCCTGGCCTGGCGTGTTATGGCGTCTCTCTTTCAGTCCATTTATATGTTTGATGATATTTATTGATTTTCGTATGTTGAACCATCCCTGCATCTCTAGTATGAATCCAACTTGGTCAGAATGGATTATCTTCTTGATGTGGGTCTGTACGTGACTTGCAAGTATTCTGTTTAGAATTTTTTCATCTGTTTTCATTCATGAGATGGGTCTATTGTTCTCCTTTTTGGTTGTATCTTTGCCTGGTTTTGGTAAGAAGTGATAGCTGGCTTCATAGAATGAATTTGGGAGAATTCCTCTCCTTTTGTATCCTTCTAAACAACTTGAGTAATAATGATTGTAATTTCTCTTGAAATGTTTTATATAATTCTGGGCCATGAAACCGTCTGGGCCCTGGGCTCTTTTTGTTGGGAGGTTTCTTATTATATCTTCAATGTCTCATATATTAGTTTGGTCTGTTTAAGCGCTGTTGATCTCTTCTGGGTTGAGCTTTGGTGATTCCCAGGACTTCTCAGATATTCATTCCATTTCTTCTAGGTTTTCAAACTTAATAGAGTATAGGTTTTTGAAGTATTCCCATATGATTGTCTGGATCTTTTCTTTGTCTGTTGTGATATTTCCCTTTCATCACAGATTCTATTGATTTGGAGTGTGTTCCCTTCTTCTTTTGGTTAACTGGGCTAGAGGTTCTGTCTATCTTGTGTTTATTCTCTCAGAGAACCAACTTATTGATTCAAGTGATTTTTTTTTTTTTTTTGGTATGGTTTTCTTTGTTTCTATTTCATTGATCTCTGCTCTGATTTTTGTTGTTTCTTCTTGTCTTCTGCATTTAGGTTTCATTTGTTGTTGTCTCTCAAGTGTTTTTAGTTGCAGTGTTAGATCATTCATTTGTGCTCTTTCTGTTTTTTGAAGTAGGCACTCAGGGCTACAAACTTCCCTCTTAGGACTGCTTTTAAAGTGTCCCATAGGTTCTGTTGCGTTGTATTATCATTGTCATTAAGTTCCAGGAATGCTTTTATTTCTTTCTTTATTTCTTCCTTGACCCATTCATTATTCAGGAGAGGGTTGTTTAGTCTCCATGTGTTCCTGTAGACTGTAGGGCTTATCCTGGTATTGATATTGAGCTTTATTGCATTGTGGTCTGATAGAATGCATGAGATTATTTCAATCTTTGTGTATTTGTTGAGTTTTTTCTTGTGTCCCAGCATATGGTCTATTTTGGAGAATGTTCCATGGGGTGTTGAGTAGAAAGTGTATTCTCTGGTGTTTGGGTGGAATATTCAGTAGATGTCTTTGAGGTCCATTTGGTGTATTGTATCATTTGGTTCAGATGTCTCTCTGTTTATTCTTTGTCCTGTTAATCTGTCCAAAGTACTTAGTGGGGTGTTGAAGTCCCTGCTATTAGTGTGCTGGGGTTAATCTGTGCCTTGAGGTCCTGAAGAATTGTCTTTATAAAGTTTGGTGCACCAGAGTTTGGTGCATATATTCATGATTGTGAAATCTTCATGGTCAATTGTTCCTTTGATAAAGATGTAATGGCCCTCTTTGTCTCTTTTCATTTCTTTTACTTTGAAGTCTATTTTGTCTGATATTAAAATAGCAACACCTGCTTTCTTTTTGGTACCAGTTGTTTGGAATATTTTTTTTTCCATCCCTTCACGTTAAGTTGGTGCCTATCCTTGAGATTGAGATGGGTTTCTTGTAGACAGCATATAGATGGGTTTTGTTTCCTAATCCAATCTCCCAGTCTGTGTGTTTTGATTGGGGAGTTTAGTCCATTAATATTTAAGGTTATAACTGAAAGTTGGATGTTGCTTCCTTTCGCCCTATTATCCATCTGCATTTTTAGTCTCAGTCTCTACCTCTGCAGTTTTTTTTTTTTATTAGTTTCTCTTTTTAGGTGCTTGGGGATAGTTGCTCCTCTCTTCTGCCCTTTGAATTACTTCAAGTATTTTCTGAAGAGTTGGTTTTCTGTACAAGTATTCTGTCATCTTGTTTATGTCATGGAAGATTTTTCTCTCTTCTTCAACTATAATTGACATTTTTACTGGGTATAGTAATCTGGGTTGGCATCCATAGGCCTTTAACACTGGGAATGCTTTGCTCCAAGGAGCAATTTTCATTGGGACATATCCATCCACCTCGAGTTCCCTGGAAACACCCCCCCCCCGTGTTTGTCATAAAAAAGGCAACAGGAGGTTGGCATCTCTTACAAGACCTGTGAGCCATTAACGGAACTATGCATATATGGGGTCTCTGCAAAGGGGTCTCCCCCTTGCCTCTGCTATCCCAGCCAACACCCCTCTGCTAGCTTTAGATATCAAAAACAGTTTATTTTCAATTCTCCTTCATGCTGAGGATTGCAAGCGGTTTGCTTTCTCAGTCCCTGCAATTAACAGCTCAGGTCCAGCAACTCGTTATGAGTGGACTGTCCTGCCACAAGGCATGGCCAACAGCCCAACGCTCTGCCAAGAGGCAGTAGCAGCAGCTCTTAAGCCCCACATGGAACAAGGTCTGCAAGTCTTCCATTATAGGGATGATGTTTTAGTTTGGGACAAATCATCAACTGACCTGGCAACTTTAAAGGACAGGCTTGTATCATCCTTAGAAGCTTTTGGATTTAAAATAGCCCATGCTAAGGTTCAAATGATTCCCCCAATTCATTTCCTAGGCACTGAAATTTCTCTCACAGCAGTGAGGCCACTCAAACCTGTACTCTCCCTTCCTCCCATGCTCACACTAGCATCCCTTCAGTCCTTCCTAGGAAATCTTAACTGGCTCTGCCCATGGCTGTGGATCCCCACCACAACACTACAGCCTCTCTTTGATCTTCTGAGAGGCAACCAGAACCCAGCTTCCAAGCAAAAGCTCATAGCAGAAGCCTCAGAAGCCCTTGCTGAAGTCAACTGAGCTCTCCAGAGCATGGCTTTAGCACATTTCACACCCTCCCTTCCTGTGCAGTTGCTTATTTTTAACTCCATCCCCAGGCTCGCAGGGGCTCTTTACCAATCCACAGGAGTACTAGAGTGGCTGCACACACCCATAGAGGGAATTCTCCAACTGTTAACTGAAATGGATTCTTTAGCTGCTATGATAAGAAATGGGAGGGAGCGCTCCCTGCAAACCCTGGGGAAGGAGCCTGATGTCATAGTGACACACTTCTCCCTCCTGGATATCCAGTGGCTGATGGGAAATCATGTTCATATAGCTGTAAGCCTCATGGGATTTCCAGGACAGATAGAAAGTCACTACCCTAACGACAGGTGGGTCTCCGCTCTCCCATTGTTAAATTGGTTTCCTCCCTGTCTTTTCCAAGATGCACCTATAAGGCAGGCCACATCTGTTTTCACAGATGGAGGGAAGCGAGGGGCTGCAGCCATCATTCATGACAACCTGGATCAAGCCCCTCAGATCCTGTTTCACCCGCTCCCTGACCATTCCTCACAGTAGAGAACTCTATGCTGTTTATCTAGCTCTCAAAGAAACCAACAGGCCTCTTAATCTCTTCTTAGACAGTATCTATGTGATCAGTCTGCTGCCCAGGCTATCCAGATCCTTTGTCTGATTAGACAAAAATCTCTTCCCCCTTCTCATTGCTGTTTCATCCCTCTTACAGAACAGGAGCCACCCTCTCTTCATACAGCACATCCTTGCCCACAGCCTCCTACCAGGACCTCTCTCTGAAGGCAACTCTCTTGCAGACTGGTCTCCTCTACAGGGATCTATGTCCTGTCCCTCTCTGAAGCAGAAAAATTTCACTCCATCACCCATGTTAATCTAAAGGGCCTTTGAGCTCGCTTTCCTGATATTCCCTCCACCCAACTTCAGAGAATCCTTAGAACTTGTTTCTCCTGTTCTGTTCTAATTAAAACACCTGTGATACAGGTTTTGGGGACTAACCCCAGGGGATTAAAACCAATGCCCTCTGGCAAACCGACGTTACACACATAGCTTCCTTTGGAAAACAAAAGTATGTCTTTGTCACCATAGACACTTATTCCAAATTTATTTGGGCTACTGCCCACATGGGAGAGAGAGCCAAGGACCTCAGTGCCCACCTCCTTTCTACGTTTGCTGCCATGGGCATTCCCAAACAGATTAAAATGTACAATGGGCCAGCATTTGCTGGCTCTCACTTTAAATCATTTTGTCAATTATGGAATATTGCACAGGTATCCCTCATAACCCACAGGGACAAGGCATCATAGAACAGAACCATCAGGTCCTAAAAAATCAGTTATTAAAACAAAAGGCTGGGAAATACCCTCCTAACATCCAGCTGGCCGTGGCATTGGCAACTCTAAACCTCTTTAACATTTACAGGGATTCAAAATGTCCAGCCATAGTCAGACATTGGCAGACACCAAGCATGATTCCTCAAATACTCGTCCAGTGGAAAGATTCCTTAGACAATTGGTGGAAAGGACCTGATCCACTGTTGAGAACTGGAAGGGGCTTTGCTTGCATCTTCCCACAGGATTGTCCAAGATGTCAGATTTATCCCTGCCGACGAAAAAATATGGCATGCCTGTCACTCATGGATGGAAAGAAGAGGATAAAGAGGAGATGACACTCCCAGAACCCAAATGACATAACATGTCATTCACCAACTCCCCGCTTATGCCAAGTCTGTGCGTCCCTCCTCAGCACCCCTGTCTGCCATCCTTTTGGCTGCTCTCATAATAGTTCAAACTAACTCTGCCTCTGCCTAGCCTGAGAACAGGCCTCTTACTTGGATCCATGTCTGGCGATTTTTGGTCAGAAAAACTCAGGAAGGAAGGAATCAGGTAATTGGAACCAATGACTGCCCCATACAAGGCTGCAGCAAGGCAGTCATAATCCCTGTGTTCCCCAACTCCACCTCTACCTCTCAGGCACCCTTTATGTGCTTCCCCCATCTTAACAAAGGACAATGTTTACAGGAAGTTCACACTTATGGCAGTTGCAGAGTCTGGTCTTGCAGGTTGGAAAACGTTTACAGCCCAAGGAGTCTGTTTCAGATTTGAAATAATCGGTTTGAAATTAACATACAGACCCCTGGAGTGACTGCTGGAGGTCTGGAGTGCAGGGGAAACTCTACTCTTACAATAATGCCAGGTACCCTGTGGTGGATATCCACATCTCCCGCCAGCTTGTCTTAGCTCCTCAGCCCATTCTCACTCAATCCCACATTCTGTTATAGGAATCCAAAATGGAAGGAAAACTGAAGTCTACTGTAACATGGCCCCAGTATATTGAATATGCCCGAGATGTCCTTAATTACACCACCCACCCCAGTGTCTCCCAATGTATTTCCTGTGCATCTCTCACATGCCCCCTTCTCACTGCTGTTCCTTCTAATGCCTCTTTACAGGAATTGGCTCCTGTGGAGACAAAGCCGGTTTTTCACGGTATTTCTCTTCTTTGACCAACTCATTACACGTCCTATTTGTTTAGTAAGAGCTGCAGCAGCCCCAGACCACAGGTGCCTCTGAAGTGTTCCTCTCAACAGGACCCTGTGTGTCAAATCCCTGTTCTTTCTCTGGTGTGGTGGCACCACATCCCTCTGTGCAAATGCTACTGGTTCTGGGATTTGTTTGCCCATAATTATCACTCCCCAGCTCTTCCTTTATGAGAAGGAGGAAGTTGCTTGGATGCTGTGACCCACCTGGACCATCAAAAGAGATATTCATCCCGCTTCTGGTCAGCCTAGGCCTCGCCCTCTCCATGGCAGTGATGGGAACTGTGAGGGAACTGCGGGCAGAGCCCTAGTGAAGGTTTACAGCATGGAAGCAGACTTCCAAACTAAGCTTGATGAAGCAATGGCATCCACAACGAACAGCCTTGAATCACTCCAGAGAAAGATAACTTCTCTGGCTGAGGTGGTGATGCAGAACTGATGAGCCCTGGACTTGTTAACTGCAGAAAATGGGGGAACCTGCATGTTCCTGGGGGGGGGATGCTGTTTTTATTTAAATGAGTCTGGTATTGTTGAGCAAAATGTTAAAACCCTAAAAGACCTCAGGAAAGAACTCCGTGATAGGTACTCCCCCACAAGTTTCTGTCCCGTGGTTTTCCAACCCCCTAACTTCCTGGTTGCTCCCTTTGCTGGGACCCATTTTCACCCTAGGAGTTCTGATCATTGCACCCTGTGTTCTCCGGTTTATCAAAAACCAAATCAATACACTCACTGAGGTCGTGGTAAAGAGTGTTTTGGTTCAATATCAGGCCATCCCTGAGACTCTTCCAGAGGACTGTGATAACACTGCTCCATTTTAATTAAAAACAAAAGAGGAGCTGTGGGAACAGGAGTTTACTTGGCTGGAAGCAGGAGAACTGCAGAATTCTTCCCAGGGGGCCTCTTCTTCTTGGGGGGGGGCTTTTTGTGTGGTCAAGGCAGGCAGTTCTTCTGCCTCCCCTACTTCTGAAAATTCCTAAACCCATCAGTCTCTTCCTTTGATGTATGGAGCAAAGATGTCACACCTCCAGCTTACCATTTACACAAACAGTAGCTTCAGTAGCTTGGTCGTCCCAGTAGGAGCCAAGATGGCTTGCACTTCCTTTCTCCTCATTTCACACCCTCCTGCCCCCAATTCCTTGCCCAGAGCACAGTAACCTTCGGTATATAGACCTCACTGACAGAAATAAAATGGAGTTACTTCCTCCCAGCTCTCCATGTGTGTGAGTCCATTCATTTCTATGGGTGATCTCCTGCGGTTTTCCCTCCCCCCTTTTCTCTTGCCAGAGAAAAGCCTAGGGACTGTTGGCCTGCAGGCAGGGGACAGTTCTGGGGCTGAGCCAAGAAGAGAAGGACAGCATGTGGAATGCAGTCACACATGACTCAAATACATTGAACAACAACAGCACCCCTTTCATATTCCTCTCCTGTCTCCTCCCTCTCCTCTCTCCTCTCCCTCTCACTCACTGAGTCTAAATAGTGCTTCCTATTGGAATGTTGACTGATCTTGTTGGCTTGCTCTTGTGTAGGTCTTGAGCAGTACGCTCATGAGCGTCAAGACTGTGTCATGACCGTGTCCTGTCCAAAAGACACCATCTAGAGATCTCTTGAGCCCAGCGGCAGGAAGAGGGGAAGACAGGTAGGAACTGGGTGCCTTGGCGAGCTGATTGCTGATCGTTTGGTCCTGCTGTCTTTGGTTTGATTGGCCTTTGTGGCTGTGAGGTTGGAGTTATCCCCCCAGCTGGGATTAAAGGTGTGGTCTTTGGCTTGATTAGATCTAGTGGCTGTGGGGGCGGAGTTATCCTCCCAGCCGGTATTAAAGGCACGCTTGTGTGACTCTTGAGATTTGAGATCTCTTGAGCCCAGCGGCAGGTGCCGGGGCGCGGGCTGAAGAGCGCCCCCCCCCCCCCCCCGCCAACTGAGATTACGAAGAAGGATCTGAAGGAGGCAAGCAAAGCACGCCTTCAACACAGTGAAGAGGCATTCAGGACTCACATTGGAATACAGGCAAGGAGAAGCCCATATGCCAGGATCACGAAGAAGAAACTACACTGGAAAGGTGCAGGATAATCCCACGCCAAGCTTTACCAACCCTATGGATGACTCCTGCAGTGGGATCCCCCCGGGGATGCCCCAGGACACAGACATCAGAAACACAATTGGGAACATACTTAAAGAACTACAAGATCATAAAGAACAAATTAAAGAACTAAGAAAAGAGAATGAGGACCGAGAGAGAGAGAATGACAAGCTCCGGAAGGAAGTAGAAACACTGAAAAGATCCCATGCTGAAAAAGAAAAAGAAACCAACCAGCAAACAAAAGAGCTACAAAAAGAGATCGAGAAGCTCCAAAAAGAAATAGAAACACTAAAGAAATCAGAAGAGGAAATGAAAAAGGAAATCAAACACTCATCCATTCAAGAGGAAAGGAATGAAAAAAGCCTCAGAAGCAGAATGGAGGAAGCAGAACAAAGAATATCAGACCTGGAGGACAACACAGAACAACTAAAAACCTCAAGGAAAGATTATGAAAAATTTAAAAATACACAAAAATGGAACAACCAGGAGCTGTGGGACACTATGAAAAGATCAAACCTCCGCATCATAGGAATAGAGGAAGGAGAAGAATCCCAAGAGAAAGGTATTGATCAGATCTTCAACAGAATAATAGATGAAAACTTCCCCAAACTAAAAAAGGACAAACCAATACCAATACAAGAAGCACATAGAACTCCAAACAGACAAGATCAGAAAAGAAATTCTCCACGCCACATCATAGTTAAAATGCTGGACACCCAAAACAAAGAGAAAATTCTTAAAGCGACAAGAGAAAAACAACAAGTGACCTATAAGGGGAAACCTATCAGAATAACAACGGACTTCTCACAGCAAACGATGAAGGCAAGAAGAACCTGGAGCAAAGCATTCCCAGTGTTGAGGGACAATGGATGCCAGCCCAGGTTACTATACCCAGCAAAAATGTCAATCATAGTGGAAGGAGAGAGGAAAATCTTCCATGACATAAACAACTTGAAAGAATACATGTCCGGAAAACCAACCCTTCAGAGAATACTTGAAGCAATCCAAAGAACAGAAGAAAGGAGCAACCAACCCCAGGCAACTAGAAGGAGAAATCAATAAAAGCATAACTGCAGAAGTAGAAACCTAAATCAAAACCGCAGATGGATAATAAGGCAAAAGGAAGCAACACAAACCTATCAGTCATAACCTTAAATATTAATGGACTAAATTCCCCAATCAAAAGACATAGACTGGGAGACTGGATTAGGAAACAGAATCCATCGATATGCTGTCTGCAAGAAACACATCTTACCTTCAAGGACAGGCACCACCTTAAAGTGAAGGGATGGAAAAAAATATTCCAAGCAAATGGTACCAAAAAGAAAGCAGGTGTTGCTATTTTAATATCGGATAAAATAGACTTCAAAGTAAAAGAAATCAGAAGAGACAAAGAAGGCCATTACATTTTCATCAAAGGAACAATCCACCAAGAAGATTTCACAATTATGAATATATATGCCCCAAATTCTGGTGCACCAAACTTTATAAAGACAATTCTCCAGGACCACAAGTCACAGACTAACCCCAGCACACTCATAGTGGGAGATTTCAATACCCCACTGAGTCCTTTGGATAGGTCAACAGGACAAAAAATAAACAGAGAGACATCTGAACTGAACGATATGATACACCAAATGGACCTCATAGACCTCTACCGAACATTCCATCCTAATACCAGAGAATACACTTTCTACTCAGCACCCCACGGAACATTCTCCAAAATCGACCACATCCTGGGACACAGAAGAAACCTCTACAAATACAAAAAGATTGAAATAATTTCATGCATCCTGTCAGACCACAGTGCAATGAAGCTCAACATCAACACCAGGACAAGCCCTCCTGCCTACAAGAACACATGGAGACTAAACAACACACTCTTGAATAATGAATGGGTCAAGGAAGAGATAAAGAAAGAAATAAAAACATTCCTGGAACTGAATGACAATGACAATACAACACAACAAAACTTATGGGATACCTTAAAAGCAGTCCTAAGAGGGAAATTTATAGCCCTGGGTGCCTACATTAGAAAAACAGAAAGAGCACAAGTGAATGATCTAACACTACAGCTAAAAGCACTTGAGAGGCAACAACAGATGAACCCTAAACGCAACAGACAGGAAGAAATAACAAAAATCAGAGCAGAAATCAATGAAATAGAAACAAAGAAAACAATACAAAAAATCAATGAAGCCAAAAGTTGGTTCTTTGAAAGAATAAACAAGATAGACAGACCTCTAGCCCAGTTAACAAAAAGAAAGAAGGAACAACTCCAAATCAATACAATCTGTGATGAAAAGGGAAATATCACAACGGACAAGGAAAAGATCAAGAAAATTATATGGGAATATTACAAGAACCTATATTCTACCAAGTTTGAAAATCTAGAAGAAATGGATGAATATCTGAAATCTTGGGAATCACCAAAGCTTGGCCAAGAGGAGACCAGCAGCTTAAACAGACCCATAACATATGAAGAAATAGAGGATGTAGTAAGAAGCCTCCCAACTAAAAAAAGCCCAGGCCCAGACGGTTTCACAGCAGAATTCTATAAAACATTTCAAAAAGACCTACAACCATTATTTCTGAAACTGTTTAGAAGTATACAATCAGAGGGAATTCTCCCAAATTCCTTCTATGAAGCCAACATCACTCTATTACCAAAACCAGGCAAAGATACAACTAAAAAGGAGAATTATAGACCCATCTCCCTCATGAACACAGATGCCAAAATTCTAAACAGAATACTGGCAAATCGCATACAGACCCACATCAAGAAGATCATCCATCATGACCAAGTTGGATTCATACCAGAGATGCAGGGATGGTTCAACATACGAAAATCAATAAACATCATCAAACACATAAACGGAATCAAAGACAAAAACCACACCATCATCTCAATTGATGCTGAAAAAGCCTTTGACAAAATCCAGCATCCCTTCATGCTTAAAGTCCTAGAAGGAATTGGATTGGAGGGATCATTCCTCAATGTAATCAAAGCCATATACAGGAAACCCACAGCCAATATCATCCTAAATGGGGAAATGACGGAAACATTCCCTTTAAAGGTAGGAACTCGGCAAGGCTGCCCCCTATCACCACTCCTCTTCAATATAGTGCTTGAAACACTTGCTAGAGCAATAAGGCAAGAAAAGGATATTAAAGGAGTACTAATTGGAAAAGAGGAAGTCAAACTATCCCTATTTGCTGATGATATGATTGTTTACTTAAGAGATGCAAAAAACTCCACCAGAAAACTCCTAGAAACGATTAACAGCTTCAGCAAAGTGGCAGGATACAAAATTAACCTTAGAAAATCAATGGCCTTTCTTTACACCAAGAACAAGCAACTGGAGAAAGAATTCAAAGAGACCTTCCCACTCACAATAGCCTCAAAAACAATAAGATACCTAGGAACAAACCTAACCAAAGACACCAAAGACCTCTACAACAAAAATTTTAAACCCTTAAAGAAAGAAATTGAAGAAGACCTCAGAAGATGGAAAAACCTCCCATGCTCATGGATTGGGAAAATTAACATTGTAAAAATGTCCATTTTACCAAAACTCTTGTATAGATTTAATGCAATCCCAATCAAAATCCCCAAGAGTTTCTTCACAGGCTTGGAAACAAAAGTTCTTAAATTCATTTGGAGAAACAAAAGACCCCGAATAGCCAAATCAATCCTGAGTGAAAAGAGCTACACAGGAGGGATCTCTATACCAGATTTTAAACTATACTACAGGGCTATAGTCATAAAAACAGCCTGGTACTGGCACAAAAACAGACCTGTTGACCAATGGAACAAAACCGAAGATCCAAATCTGAGCACATACAATTTCAGCCATCTCATATTTGACAAGGGGGCCAAGAAACCACAATGGAGAAAAGACAGCATCTTCAGCAAGTGGTGTTGGCAAAACTGGATCACCACTTGTAGAAGAATGAAATTAAACCCCTACCTCTCACCCTGTACAAAAGTCAACTCCAGATGGATTAAAGACCTCAACGTGAAACCCCAAACTCTGAAGGTGATAGAAGAAAAAGTTGGCAGCAGACTACAAGACATAGGCGTAGGAAAAGACTTCCTAAATCAGACAGCAGCTGCACAAGAATTAAGGTCGACAATTGACAAATGGGACCTCATCAAACTCAAAAGCTTCTGTACATCAAAAGAAACAATCAAGGAAGTGAAGAGAAATCCCACAGAGTGGGAGGAAACCTTCACTGCAGATACATCTGACAAAGCATTGATTTCCAGAATATATAAACTACTCAAAAAACAAAGAAAAAAGAAAACAAACGACCCGCTCAATAGATGGAGCAAAGAACTGAACAGAGACTTCACAAGCGAGGAATTAGAGATGTCTGAGAAACACCTCAAGAACTGCTCAACATCACTAATCATTAAGGAAATGCAAATCAAAACCACTTTAAGATATCATCTTACTCCAGTAAGACTGGCTAGGATCAAGAAAACAAATGATACCAAGTGCTGGAGAGGTTGTGGGGAAAGGGGAACACTCATCCACTGCTGGTGGGAATGTAAACTCGTACAGCCACTATGGAAAGCAGTGTGGAGAACCCTTGGAAGACTTGGAATGAACTTGCCACCCGACCCAGCCATACCACTCCTGGGCATGTACCCTCAAGACTTACGCCACCACAGAGATACATGCACGGCCATGTTTATTTCAGCTCTCTTCACAATAGCAAAGAGCTGGAACCAACCTAAATGCCCCTCAACTGACGAGTGGATAGAGAAAATGTGGTACATCTACACAATGGAGTTCTATGCAGCAGTAAAGAAAGACGACATCACGAGCTTTGCAGGAAAATGGCTGGAGCTAGAGGACATCATGCTGAGTGAAGTAACACAGTCCCAGAAAAACAAACGACGAATGGTATCCCTCATCTGTGGATGCTAGTGCCAATTACCCAGTTGTAAGTATTTCTTGTGTAGGGCCCCCTGAGCTTCTGTACAAAGCAGTTGGACATAATGCATTTTGGAAACAACAACAACAACAGAAAATACTGCATCAAAGAACTGACTGAAACAGTGAACTTCTGCTCAAAACAGTCAACGTCCCCATGGAAAATATTGAGAAAGACTAAGAGATGGAAAGCATGTTTGGCAGAATGCACGAGCTCTGACGGGGTGGGGGAATGATCGGGAACACGGGTCTAGATTTGTTAAAAATAAATAAATAAATACAATAAAAAAAAAAACAAATAAACAAAAGACACCATCTAACAACACTTTTCCCCATCCTCCCGCTCTTTCCTCCTCTTCTTCCAGGATGTTTCCTGAGCCTTGCGGTAGGATGTGTGTGATACACATATCCCATTTAGGACTGAGTACTCATAGTTATTTATTCTCAGTACTTTGACCAGTTATAAATCTCCATATTACCTGCTGGTCAATGTTGAGAAGGTTTTCTGGCCAAGACTGAGGGCAGCACTAATCTATGTACATAAACAAATATTCAGAAGGCAGTTTGACATGTCTATTTGTTGGCAACAGTAGTAGCATTCTCCCTAGCACCATGAATTCCTTAGCTGTGGCCTCTTGATCAGGTTTATAGTACTAGGTATGAATTCCCTCCTGGGGAGCAGGCTTCAAATCCAATCCCAAAGTACTTGGTTACCCCTACAACCTGCACACCACTATTACCTAGTGAGTATGTATTGCCTGGCAAGACAGTATTGTAGCATGCGGCATTCACCACTGTGTAACATCATCAATGGCTTTTCTGCCCCTGTAGTCTGCATAGCACCTTCAGGCATACCTCTGAAAGCTAGCTAGGAGGGAGGAGGTTTTCAGATCAGTCCAGCTTTATTGCTCTCTATCCTGTGACTAAAGTGTGCTGTGTCTTCAGCAGCAGAGTCTTACCATCTAGTTTTTATGGGCAACCAAGATCAACGGCAATAGCCTGTGTTGTTTGAGGTTGGGGGATGCCTCTGGGTCCTCTCTACCCAATAACTCACAGGGAGATATTTCATGCCTGGCACTGAAATTTTTATTTGATAACATGTCTTCTGAGGAAAATTTTTGTCCATCCATGTAGGGTATTTGTGTTCAAACTCCTTATTTATTGTAAAGTTTTATCTGTTTATATTTATTTTTGAGACAGGGTCTAACTACCTAGTACTGGCTGGCCTGGAGCTCCCTGTGTAGATCTGGCTGGCTCACAGAGATCCACCTGCCTTTGCCTCCTAAGTGCTGGGATTAAGAGCATGTGCCACCATGCCTGGCAAAATTCCTTTTTCTAAAAATTATATTTAAATTAGTTTATATAAAGTAATGTGGTTTCACAAGGTTTTTTTTCATACATCCTTAGCTTTAGTTACTCCAACTCCACCTATTCTCTCCCTCTGCCTGCACCCTACCCCTGCTAAACCATTCAAGCCCAGTATTCCTGCCCCCCTACTTTCATATTATATGTGTTTTACTATCTCCTCACCCCTTAAGGCCTCCTCCTCTCATTCTCTCATGGGCCTTTCCTGGCTTCCTGAGCTCTACAGATACCCCAAGTTAAACATGCAAACCTAAAAATTCAAACCTAGGATCCACATATGAGAGAGAATATGTGGTAATTGTCTTTCTGTGTCTGGGTTACCTCATACAATTTAATATTTTCTACTTCTATCCATTTTCTTACAAATTTGTTGAGCTTTGTTTTATATTGGTCTTTAAATTCATATAAACAACATATAATTAGTTCAAGGCACTTAGGGGAAAAACACATAAAGGAAAGAATCATCAAATGTGTTCTCAAAGATAACAACTATTTTTTTAATTTTATTTTTTTATTTTTATTTATGTGTATGAATGTACTGTCTGCATGTAGGTTTGTGCACCTGTGTCATGCAATGCCGCAGAGGTCAGAAGAGGGTGTCAGATTCCCCTGGAATTGGAGTTACAGACAGTTTTCAGCCGCCATGTGGGTGCTGGGGATCGAACCCAGGTCCTCTGCAAGAGCAGACGGTGCTCTTAACCGCTAGGCCATCTCTCCAGCCCCAAAGATAACAACTATTAACAGTTTGAGTGATTTGCCTTTATAGCATGGTCTAATGCTCTTTTTTTTTTTTTTTTTTTTTTTTTGACATGGTCTCCCTGTAGCCACAGGTGGTGAGAGGCTGGAACTCACCGTGTAGACCAGGCTGGCCTTGATTTTACTCTGCCTTCCAAGTCCTGGGATGAAAAGCCTGTACCACCACACCCAGCTATTCTAATTCTTTTTTTGTTTGCTTGTTTGTTTTTTTGTTTGTTTGGTTTTTTGGTATTTTTGAGACAGGGTCTTCCTTTAGTCCCAGCTGGCCTAGAGTTCACTACGTAGACCACGCTGGCCTTGAACTCATAGAGATCTACCTGCCTCTGCCTCCCAAGTGCTAGGATTAAAGGCATGCACCACCATGCCCGGCAATGCATTATTTTTTTATGTGTATGAATGTACTGTCTGCATGTAGGTTTGTGCACCCACGTTGTGCAATGCCGCAGAGGTCAGAAGAGGGTGCCAGATTCCCCTGGAACTGGAGTTAAAGACGGTTCTCAGCTGCCATGTGGGTGCTGGGAATTGAACCAGGGTCCTCTGCAAGAGCAGTTGGCACTCTTAACCACTAGGCCATCTCTCCAGACCCCTAATGTATTTTTAACCACAAAAGTTTCATATGTTAATGGAGCTGGATAAATTGCTCTTCTCATTTAGCAATATGCCACTAACATTTTTCTTTTTCTTTTTTTTTTTTTCGAGACCAACATTTTTCAAATGCCAATATATATTATCTCAAGACATTTAACAGCTTCGTGATATCCTATATTCTATGCTGTACTGTTCTTTACTTACCCTATCATTGGGGTTAGAGTTGGTTGTGACTTCTTTTTGGTATTCCCCTGCAATACCCAGGGTTGACTTCTTTATAAGAGTGGTGGCTGGGCGTGGTGGCACACGCATTTAATCCCAGCACTCAGGAGGCAGAGGCAGGCAGATCTCTGGGAGTTCAAGGACAGCCTGGTATACAAAGTGAGTTCCAGGCTAGCTGGGGCTACAGGGAGACCCTGTCTCAAAAATACCAACCCCCCCCAAATAAAACCAACAAAGAAACAAGTAAGAGTGGTGATGCTGTGAAAACCCTATATGCACTTACTGTCCATTTCTCTTAGACTGTCCATGCTTCTTAGACTGGAATATTAAAGATGGGGTTGTTTAATCGTAGCATGTGTTTGATTCAATAAGGACCTAGGAATAGACTTTTATTCAAGAGCTGCCTGTGCACATCTCAGAAGCACTCTCCTAGACTTCTACTTCTTCTTGGATTTTACTACACAGAAAGCTATCATCCTACTGTTTCTGCTGTGTTCATATATTTCCTTTATAGCTTTTGTTTTCTTCAAAAATTGTCTTCACTTGATGTAGGTAAGGTATTTTCCTATTTATTCTTCCTTGCCTCTTTGTGGACTAAAATTTTCAATGTGTAAGAAATATTTTATTTTTGTTCTTAAAAGTAGCTTTTATTTCTAAAGAAAGTGATGGCAGATATCCGCTGCGTGTGGAGCGCAGCCTTTCTCTTCCCACCCTGTTCTTCTTTCGCTCCCTTCTCCCATTTCTTCTTTGTTCCCTTGGACAATTTCACTTCAACTTTCATTGAATATACTCATACACAATTTTATGTGATTATACAAAATCTAGGAACCACAAATGAGTGGTTTTCTAAGTGAGAGTGGCTTAATTCACTCATAATTGTCTCCAGTTACATCTAGTTTCCCACAAACAGCATAAGTTGATTCTTCTTATAACCCAAAAAATTCCATTGTGTGTATACTGCACTTTCCTTACCCATTCTTCCATTGTTGAACACCTAGGTTGGTTTTGTAAAATGGCTGAGAATAGTGCTCAACACCCCCCCCAAAAAAAAAAAAAACCCACATTGATGTACAAGTATCTCTGCGATGTGCTGACTTGGAGTCCTTCAGGTAAATACCCAAGGGTGGTGTATCTATCTAGGTCATCTAGTATGTATATTTCTAGCTTTTTTTTTTTTCTTTTTTTGAGACAGGGTCTTCCCGCAGCTCCAGCTGTCTTGGAACTCACACTGTTGACCAGGCTGGCCTTGAACTTACAGAGATCCGCCTGCCTCTGCCTCCCGAGTGCTAGGATTAAAGGCAGGAGCCACCACGCCAGGCTATTTCTAGCTTTTTGAGAAAGCTTCTTACCGATTTCCATACAAGTTGGATTCATTTGCATTCCCACCAGCAGTTTATAGGGTTCCTTTTGGTCTACCTCCAAGTGAGGGCAATTATTTCTTTTTTTTTAGACAGGGTCTCCCTAAACCCCAGATGGCCTGAAACTCATTCTGTAGACCAGGCTGGCCTTGAACTCCCAGAGATCCGCCTGCTTCTGCTTCCCAAGTGCTGGGACCAAAGGTGTGCACCACCACGCCTGGCCCAAAGACGGTTCTCAGCCACCACGTGGGTGCTGGGAATAGAACCCCGGTCTCCTGCAAGAGCAGTCGGTGCTCTCAACCACTGAGCCATCTTTCCAGCCCCATTATTTATTTTCTTAATGACTGTCATGTTAGGGAGAGTAATAGAATCTCAGGGTGATTTTGATATGCTTTTCTGTGATGGCCAGTGAGTTTGAGTATTCTCTCATATGTCCACTGGTCATAGGTAACAGTTCATCTTTTTATGAACTGTCTACTCATTTCTTTCTTCCAGTTTTATTGGGTTGTTTTATGCTGTTCAATTTTTGAGTTTTTGTATCTTCTACATATTAATCTGATAGCTGAGAAATATTTTTCCTGCCTTTTAGCCTCTCTTGTCACTCCGTTAACTATTTCCTCTGCTCTACAGAAGCTTTTAAATTTTATGAGGCCTCATTATGGTAGATTTTTTACATGGATAACTAAACTCTCACTTCAACAGATTATAAGCATAATTTTTCCTAATTTATTAGAGAAATAAGAAAGAATAATTTTGGTAAAAGTCATTATTTTTAGGATGTATTGATAACATGGTAAGAAAGAATGTTTAGCCCTCATTATGTTGTCTTAAAGCTTCAGTTTTCTTTGGTTTTTAAAAATATTTTTATTGAAGTTTTGTGCATTTCATTAATAGCAAATCAGTCGAAAACTATAGCTTGCTGATGTTCTCTAACTCCTGCCATTTCAGTAGAAATACCTTAATTACCATCAACCAAATTGGGGAAGAAGTGTTATTGCTAACACATACTTTTGAAGTTAAATTGTATGGAAGTAGAACAATAAGTATTTGCCAGCTCAGAACAAACGAGATTTGTGAAGTTCTGAGCTGGGGGAGCTGAAAGCCAAGGCAGCTCTGATAAACCTTGGTTGCAGCCCTGCCGACTGGGCACCCGATTACCCTTTCTCTGTGATTAATATTCGAGAAGAAAACAAATCTTTCCTGCTGACCTTAGTATTGTCAGGGCATGTTTCCTCTTACCTTTTTTTTTTTTTTTTCTTTCCTTCCCAAGCAACTTGAAACCTTCTGACTTTCTGCATTTTGTCCAAACTCCTTTGCCGCCATTTGTATTTGTCAGGACCTCTGGCACACGTAACTGAAACCAAAGTTAAACTAGCTTGAGCCCAAACAAAACCAAACCAAACCCACCTAATTATAGTTTTGGTTTCCATTTTCATGGCAGCCGTATGCATTCTGGTGAGAAAACTGTTGTCAGGAACCATTCATTAGGGGCTGAAAGAAATCTGGAAGCAAGTCAAGAGAGAACTACCTGTGATTTACAAAAAAGTGAACTTGTCTGCTTTGTCAAATGCTGTTTTACCCAGTGCAGAGCACCTGCTGATCTTGTTGGGAGTACAGAAGTGCTTTCCTCCCTCTCAGTGATGAAAAGCTTCATGTCAGCATGCCTGTTGTTCTTGTTATAGGAAAATATAGATAGCATGAATTTATTATTTGAAATATATTTAGATGGTCTTTTGAGACAGGGTCTTCCTGTAGCCCCAGCTGGCCTGGAACTCAGTATGTAGACCAGGCTGGCCAAGATCTCACAAAGATTACCTACCTGCCTCTGCCTGGGACTCCCCAGTGCTAGGACTAAATGTGGGCACTGAAATATTTCAAGCATGTAGATTTGCAGCATTTGGTAGACTCACTACCAAATGCCATTGCAGCCATCACTGCCAATCCACCCCAGATTTTTTTTTTTTTTTTGGTCTTTTTGAGACAGGGTCTCCCTTTAGTCCTAGAGTCCCTGGAGCTTGCTCTGTAGACCAGGCTGGCCTTCAACTCACAGAGGGCCCCCTGCCTCTGCCTCCTGAGTGCTGGGATTAAAGGCATGAAAACTATTGATATTGTGGACTGGATAACTCTTCATTGTGGTAGGGATGGTATCTTTTCTGTGGTTGGTTGTGGAAGGGATGGTATCTTTTCTGTGGTTTGTTGAATGTTTAGCAGTATCCCTGGCAGACACGATGAAAATCCAGTAGCATCTCCCCTCAGTCCTGGTAATTGGAAAAAGTCTCACACCTATTTGAGAATCACTGATTTAAAGGAGAACTTCCTGCATGATATGAGTGCACTTACATATAATGCAGGTATAACATTCATGTACATAAAATAAAAATAAATCAAAAAAAATTTTAAATAAAAAATAAAGGAGAGGGGGCTGGAGAGATTGAAAGTGCCAACTGCTCTTGCAGAGGACCCCGGTTCGATCCCCAGCACCCACATGGTGGCTGAGAACCGTCTTTAACTCCATGTCGGATTCCAGGGGAATCCGACACCCTCCTCTGACCTTTACAGTATTGCACGACACAAGTGCACAAACCTGCATGCGTAGACAGTACATTCATACACATACAAAAAAATGAATAAAAAAAATAAAAGAGAATTTCCAATCATTGAATAATTTGTCCCTGTGGATGAAATTTCTTCTTCTTTTTTTTTTTTTTTTTGAAATTTCATTTTTTATAGTGGCTTTGATTTGAGGAAATTTTCATGTCACAGCTCCCAATGGGCAGATGTTTATTTCAAAATACTACAGTCTAGACCTCGTGGTGCGCGGAGCTGGTGGGTTTGGGAGTCTGAGCTCTGCGGGGATGCCATCTAGAACCATGGTGCTCACTGCTCGAGTCGCGTCAATTTGTATATTTGTGTATTTGTGGAGCTTGAGGCTACAACCCCAAGTATCTCCAGCAGAGGGAGAAGCTAGCAGATGAGTTCCCCGGATGTCTGCGACTCCCCAGGTCACCGTGACACTTTGAAGTGTCAGTTGGTTCACTCCAAGAAGAAAGGCGATGGCTATGTGGATGCAGACCGCAAGTTTCGGAACCTGAAGACTGCCAACAAATCGCCCTGGCTTAGTGCCAGGGAGCGTTGAAGGCAGAGTCCTGAGACCCGCTGGCCGGCCCTTGGGAGTGGCCTCATGCAGGAAGGACGGAAATGTCCTGAAGACCTATGGTCTTTCCTCCATGTTCCTGAAGCCATTGAGTCGGGGCAGAGATGCGACCAGTGGTCTTTGCCTCTGCGTCTCCCTGGGATCTACCTTTGAGCGTCATGACCTGCCCTTCTGCCTCCTGTTCTTTCTCACCTATGCTCCTGCCTTAGTTTCCCTTCTTTAGTTTCCAAGCAGTCAGCGGGGAGCCTTCATAGCAAAGCTGCCAATGGTTCCCAGTTCAATCAACATTGGAAGAGTTTAAAGAATAATAATAGGGCCAGATGTGGTTGCACACCCCTTTAATCCCAGCACTTGAGAGGCAGAGGCAGGTAGATCTCTGTGAGTTCAAGGCCCACTTGGTCTACATAGTGGGTTTCAGGATAGCTGGGGCTACCAGGAGATTCTGTCTCAAAAATATTAAATAGATAATAATAATAATAATAATAATAATAGGGGCTGGAGAGACAGCTCATAGGTTAAGATCATTGATTGCTCTTGCAGAGGACCCGGGGTTCAATTCCTAGCACCCACATGGCTGTTAACAACCATCTGGAACTCCAGTTCCAGGGGATCCAATGCCCTTTTCTGACTTCTTCAGGCATTGCGCAACTAGGGAGCACTTACATATATGCAGGCAAAACACCTATACACATAAAAAATAATTTTAATAATAATAATAGATGCTGGAGTTTATATTCACCACTGCAAACCCATCAAACAAGGCTTCTTCGAGCATTGGAATGCATTGTCTCTGGTACATGAATCATCCTTTCGACGCCAACCTAACAGCGTGTGTGGCATTTCCCAGCAAAGATGGCTGTTTCTGGAAACGCATTCACCACAGTTAGCAATCCTTTTCACAGAATCCAACATTTCCCTAAAAGTATGAACTTTATCTAATGTTTTTGACTTTTTTACTTTAGTGTAATAAATTTGGAAATAATGCCTCCCAATTCCTTTTTGTTTCATATAGAACCATGTCTTATCAGCTATGTGACGTTTCCTTTATAGCATCAGTCCAAATGGTTTCCTATCAACTAATCTATTTCAGCTTTCAGTTTTAGTTTGGCTTTATTACAACTATCCAGAAAGAGAGTCTTTGACTGGATACACTGAAAACAAATTGTTCAAGTGATCCAAATTTTCATTGTAGGTTATATTTAAAATTTGAAGAAGAAATAACTGAGGAAAAAATGCATTATGAGTGTTCATTAGTATTAGACACATAACTCAACTCAGATCAGTGGGCAGTCACTAGTAAACAAGTAGAGCATTTAATTTCCAGAATGGTGATGGCATGATTACTCTGATTGGCACTGTGTTAAAGAGCTGACTGGTCAGAAATAGGCCATACTGGAAACAATAGCCGTATGTGCATGGATAAATGAGGAAGGATGGAGAAACTGTTGGAGCAGAGCATTGAGAATGTAAAGTTCTTATCAAAATTGCTACATATTTTATACAGCAACAGCAGCTGACTGGCAGGAAAATAGTGATTATGTGTTCTCACACACAAAAAGCATCCATTAAGAATCATAACCTTAATATATATATATATATATATATATATGTATTTTTGAGACAGGGTCTCCATTTGTCCCAATGGCCTGGAGCCGCTCTGTAGACCAGGCTGGCCTTGAACTCACAAAGATCTGCCTGCCTCTGCCTCCCAAGTGCTAGTATTAAATCATGTGCCACCATGCCCAGCCCTACTTTTTTAAATATATATTTTGTACAAGATTATCAAATCTGGACCCGTGTCCCCCACCCTATCCCCCCACCCCACCAGGGCTCATGTATTCTGCCAAACATGCTTTCATCTCTTTCTCAGTTCTTTCTCAATATTCTCCATGTGGAAGTTGACTGTTCTGAGCAGAAGTTCACTGTTTCAGTCAGTTCTTTGATGCAGTCCTTCTGTGTTGTTGTTTCCAATATGCATCACTTCCAACTGCTTGGACAAAAGCTCAAGGGGCCATGACAAGAAACACTTGAACTAGGTAATTGGCACTAGCATCCACAGATGAGGGATACCATTCGTCGTTTGTTTTCTGGGACTGTGTTACTTCACTCAGCATGATGTCTGTCCTCTAGCTCCAGCCATTTTCCTGCAAAGCTCATGATGTCGTCTTTCTTTACTGCCTGCATAGAACTCCATTGTGTAGATGTACCACATTTTCTCTATCTACTCCACAGTTGAGGGGCAGTGGTTGGTTCCAGCTCCTTGATTGTGAAGAGAGTGAAATAAACATGGCCGGGCATTATTCTCTTCTTCGGTGGGGTGAGTTTTGGGTACATGCCTAGGAGGGTTGTGCTGGGTTGGGTGGCAAGTTCATTCCAAGTCTTCCAAGGGTTCTCCACACTGCTTTCCATAGTGGCTGTACGAGTTTACATTCCCACCAGCAGTGGATGAGTGTTCCCCTTTCCCCACAACTCTCCAGCACTTGGTATCATTTGTTTTCTTGATCCTAGCCAGTCTTATTGGAGTAAGATGAAATCTTAAAGTGGTTTCATTTGCATTTCCTTAATGATTAGTGATGTTGAACACTTCTTAAGGTGTTTCTCAGCCAACTCTAGTTCCTCACTTGTGAAGTCTCTGTTCAGTTCTTTGCTTCATCTATTGAGTGGGTCGTTTGTTTTCTTTCTTTGTTTTTTGAGTAGTTTATATATTCTGGAAATCAGTGCTTTGTCAGATGTATCTATAGTGAAGGTTTCCTCCCACTCTGTGGGATTTCTCTTCACTTCCTTGATTATTTCTTTTGATGTACAGAAGCTTTTGAGTTTAAGTGAGTCCCTTTGTTAATTGTCGACCTTAATTCTTTGTGCAGCTGCTGTGATTTAGGAAGTCTTTTCCTATGCCTATGTCTTCTAGTCTGCTGCCAACTTTTTCTTCTATCGCCTTCAGAGTTTGGGGTTTCATATTGAGGTCTTTAATCCATCTGGAGTTGACTTTTGTACAGGGTGAGAGGTAGGGGTTTAATTTCATTCTCTACAAGTGGTGATCCAGTTTTGCCAACACCACTTGCTGAAGATGCTGTCTTTTCTCCATTGTGTCTTCTTGGCCCCCTTGTCAAATATGAGATGGCTGAAATTGTATGTGTTCAAGTTTGGATCTTCAGTTTTGTTCCATTGGTCAACAGGTCTGTTTTTGTGCCAGTACCAGGCTGTTTTTATGACTGTAGCCCTGTAGTATAGTTTGAAGTCTGGTATAGAGATCTCCCCTGTATTGCTCTTTTCACTCAGGGTTGTTTTGGCTATTCGGGGTCTTTTGTTTTTCCAGATGAATTTAAGGACTTTTTTTTTCCCAAGCCTGTGAAGAAACTCTTGGGGATTTTAATTTGGATTGCGTTAAATCTATACAAGAGTTTGGGTAGAATGGACATTTTTACAATGTTAATTTTCCCAATCCATGAGCATGGGAGGTTTTTCCATCTTCTGATGTCTTCTTCAATTTCTTTCTTTAAGGGTTTAAAATTTTTGTTGTAGAAATCTTTGGTGTCTTTGGTTAGGTTTGTTCCTAGGTATTTTATTGTTTTTGAGGCTATTGTGAGTGGGAAGGTCTCCTTGAATTCCTTCTCCAGTTGCTTGTTGTTGGTGTAAAGAAAGGCCACTAATTTTTTTAGGTTAATTTTGTATCCTGCCACTTTGCTGAAGCTGTTGCCTGGCCCTATTTTTATGTGTATGAGTGTACTGTTTGCATGTAGGTTGGTGCTCCCATGTCGTGCAATGCTGCGGAGGTCAGAAGAGGGCGTCAGATTCCCCTGGGACTGGAGTTAAAGACAGTTCTTAGCTGCCATGTGGGTGCTGCGAATCGAACCCAGGTCCTCTGCAAGAGGAGTTGGCACTCTTAACCGCTGAGCCATCTCTCCAGCCCCTATTTATTTATATTTTATGTGTATGAGTGTTTTGCATGCAAGTGCAATCACATGTGTGCAATGCCCATGGAGGCCAGAAGAAAGCATTAGATCCCCTGGAACTGGTCTTAGAGATGGCTGTTAACTGCCATGTGGGTGCTGGGAACCAAACCTGGGTCCTCTGCAAGAGCAGCCAGTGCTCTTAACTGCTGAGCCATCTCTTCTGCCTCCAAGGTAAAGACCTGAGTTTGATCCCCAGGACCAACATGGTAGAAGGAAATACATATACAGATGCACAGAAAAATGGATAAATAAAAATGTAATTTAAGCTTTTTTTTATTTCCCTTTTTTTGGGGGGGGTTTACACTTTTTTTGGTATTTTTGAGACAGGGTCTCCCTTTTAGTACCAGGTGTTCTGGAGCTCGCTCTGTAGACCAGGCCAGCCTTGAACCCACAGAGATCCACCTATCTCTGCCTCCCGAGTGCTGGGATTAAAGGCGTGCGCCACCATGCCCGGCTAAGCTTTTTTTAAAAAGAATTATAACTCTCTAGCACTAGAGAGGCTAAGGCAGGAGGACTGTGCTGAGCTCGACACGACATAGTGCCCTGAGCCCAAGCTACGTAGTTACTCCAGGTCAGCATTGCTACAGAGTGAGATCCTTTCTCAAAATACCCCAAGTCAACACACTAAATAACAGGGACTAGAGAGATGGCTCAGTGGTTAAGAGCATGGGCTGCCCTTGCAGGGGGCCTGAGTTCAGTTCCCAGTACCCACGGGGCAGCTCACAATCATCCTTAACTCCAGTTCCAGGGAGTCCATGTCTTCTTCCGGCCTCCGTGGGCACTGTATGCATGGTGCACTTATAAATCTGCAGGCAAAACACTCACACCCATAAAATAAACATAAATTTAAAATTTAAATATAACAAAAGAATCATCTCCCTGTAGAACCAGCTGGCCTGGACTTTGCTATGTAGACCAGGTTGGTCTATATCTCACAGAGATCCACCTGCCTCTACAGCCCAAGTGCTGGGATCACAGGCATGTGCCACTACGCCCAGCCTGTCCCTATGATTTTAATTATATAAATAGTTTATACAAAAGTCCTAAAATAGGCAACTTTTCCAGTTAGGTAACAAAGTTTCTTAAATAGATAATGCTTTCATTTTTATAGTTACAGTGAGCAAGACATTGTAGGCACAGATCTGAGGGCTGTATTAACTATATGATAGGAAGATTGTGGAATTCCTAAAGCCAAATATTATCCTGCATGTAATTCTCCATGACATCTAAAATGAGGGACCTTGAGTAATGCATTAACTTTTCCTATGCATTATAGAAATGATATGGGTTAGTGCTTAAAGAACTATAGGCACAAGGCATTTAATCTAACTTACAATGTTCCAAATAGTTGTTGTTTGTCCTTAGGTGTGGAGAACCAGTTGACATGGGAAAGAGGTATTATTGCATGCCAAGTTTTAGTTCTATTATTTCTTTTTACTACTTGCCAGGCGATAGTACTTTTTATTAACTTTTAAGGTAGCATACACAGTAATGGGTTTCCTTCTGAATATATATATATAGTCTCAAAAAGACCAATATATATAATATTATATTATATATATATTGGTCTGTTTGAGACTGGAGCTCCCTGTAGCTCCAGCTATCCTGGAACTCACTATGTAGACAAGGATGCCCTTGAACTCATAGAGATCCACCTACCTCTGCCTCCCAAGTGCTGGGATTAAAGTCATGAGCCACCACACCCGGCTATATAGTGTTCTTTTTAGATTCATTCACCTTAATTTTTAAATCTTATTTATATGTGTATACCACATGTCTCTGGGTGCCTGTAGAGGCTAGTGAACGGTATCAAACTCTGTCCCTATGATTTTAATTATATAAATAGTTTATAAAAAGTCCTAAAATAGGTGAGTTTTCCAATTAGGTAGCAAAGTTTCTTAAATAGATAATGCTTTCACTTTTTCATGAATGTTAATGAGGTTAGAGAGTTAAATACAGCTTTCTTATACCATATAGTCTGAAACGGGATTTTGCAATCACTCTTGCATGCTGTTACTATAGTAGAATAACTAGAAAAACAATCCATTAAGGATAACAAGAACTGACTGAGATTATCTGATTATCTTTCTGATTATATTATATTATATTATATTATATTATATTATATTGCAAATGTATATCAGATTGACAGCAGGCAAGATTGTACTATTGTTACTACAAAATACTGTATAAAACATTTTATCTATAATTCATTTATCCATAATTATTTAGATTTAATACAGGTTTTCATCTTCCTATAGGTATATATCTGGGGGAAAATCTAGACCGCTGTTGGATCTGCCCAGTAATAATACCTGTCATAAGCATCATTACGGAGGTCATTTTTGGAGCATGTCTGTACTGACCCCTTACATGAGTGGTTGCATTTAATCTTCAGCAAGTCTGTGAAGTAGGTAACATTGTTAAGCAATTTGGTCAAAGTACTGGAGGGATAAACCGCAGGATCAGGATCTGTCTGCCTCCAAACTTTCTTCCTTAGATCCTTTAATATAAACTCTAAGAACTTAAGGGACCCCTCCCTACCCTTAAATTCTTAATTTTGTCCATAGAGAATAGCCTCACTAAGGCAATAACATTCCTATGTTGCAGCTCAACTGGGGATTATTTTGAAATATGTGGCCGTAGAAGTAATTGCCTAAACATGCGACCTTCTGTACAGTATTGGATTCATGTGCACATCTCTAAGTCAGGTTTTGGTAAGTGCTCAAAATTAGGATTACTCAAATTAAGTCTGCTAGGCTTTATTTCACTCTCCATCTGCAAGCAGACAGAGGGCCCATACAGACTCCTGCAGCTTGAATTGGAGTAAGACTTTCTTAGCTTCTGACGAACCTACCGCCTCTTTTGAATGGTAGTCCTTCACAGCAATGTTTGAAGAATAGACATTTTCCCACGGTCCCCTGCTGATTCTGAATGAACAGATTCTCGGCCTCCTGCCGACTTGTGACTATGTTCCTTATCCCCATCCTCTCTCTTTACTGACAGCCTTCATAAAAACTCACACGGAAGACAAATGGCATGGCAGAACCTCTGACAACTCATTAAGGAAGGATACAGTGGGTTTCTGCAAAGCATCTCTACCATTTTAGTGTGACCTAACAGAGGTTTTTGTTGTGATGGAACAAGGAAAGGATGCTGCTAACTACAGCCTGTGGTCAACAACAGCATGGTGTCTGCTTGCACTGTTCCTCAGGAGGGAGCTAGGGAAGATGCAGTGCAAAGACACACATGCTGTTTTCCCTGCATGGGATACCTCCTGTGCCTGCCTTACCAGAGCCAGCCCAAGGGCACATCCAACAGAAGCCAATTCCAGAAGGAATCGCTCCAACACTCCTTTTCTACCTATGTTAGAGCAACAAGCATGTGGGAGTAGAGTTTATATGATTGTCTGGCTCCTTGAACGTGTGTGTGTGTGTGTGTGTGTGTATGTGTGTGTACATGAATGCAGTATCCCTGGAGACCAGACGTGACAGAACCCCCTGCTAGAGTTGGAATTATAGGCAATTATGAGCCTTTTGCAAAAGATAAGTGAGATTAGTTGCTTAAAATATCTATCAGTTGCTGGAGATATAGCTCAGTGGTAGAGTGCTTGCCTACCATGTACAAGGCCTTTGTTTAGATTCATAGCACTGAGGGAAACACACACGTGCACACACACACACACACACACACACACAAGTCTTTCATTCATCAACGGGCTGTTAAGCAATTGGGAAGCAATTCAGAAATGATAACACAGAATAAGAGTGAAGGCTCAGCAGTTAGGAGTCATATTGCTCTTGCAGAGGACCGAAATTCCTGTGATGCCAATTCCTGGTGATCCAGTGCCCTCTTCTGGCCTACATGGGCACCTGCACTCCTGTGCACATACTGCCAACCAGACATATATAAATGAATCCTTAAAAAAAAAATCAGGTAACATATTTCTACTTAGATTTTATTTTTCAAAGACTGTATTTTATTTTGTTTTAGAGATGAGCATTGAATGCATTCCTGATGGGCCTCAAACTTGCAAGGTAGAAGAAGGGGATCTTGAATTTCTGATTCTCTCCCTCCACTGCTCAAGTGCTGAGATTACAGGTGTGCATCACGGCATATCTTGTTTATGGAGTACTGGGGATTGAACCCAGAGCTTTGTGTATTCTAGATAAGAACTCTGCCAACTCTTCTCGCTATATCCCAGGTCCCAAAAGAGTATGTTTTATTTTATTTTATTTTTGTATGTGTATGAATGTATTGTCTGAATGTAGGTTTGTGGGTCTGGAGAGATAGCCTAGCGGTTAAGAGCACCGACTGCTCTTACAGAGGACCCGGGTTCGATCCCCAGCACCCACATGGCGGCTGAGAACCATCTGTAACTCCAGTTCCAGGAGAACTCCGGTTCCAGGGAATCCGAGACCCTCTTCTGACCTCTGCGGCATTGCACGACACGGGTGCACAAACCTACATGCAGACAGTACACTCATACACATACAAAAATAAATAAATAAAAGAAAAAAGAATGTAGGTTTGTGCACCAGTGTCGTGCAATGCCTCGGAGGTCAGAAGAGGGTGTCAGATTCCCCTGGAATTGGAGTTAAAGATGGTTCTCAGCCACCACGTAGGTGCTGGGGATTGAACCCAGGTCCTCTGCAAGAGCAGTCAGAGCTCTTAACAGCTAGGCCATCTCTCCAGCCACCAAAGTATGTTTTAATTCAAAGACATTTAACTGTTTTCAGAAGGTCCCCAATCCTGGCTATTCTAAAACCAATCATTTTTAAGAAGTAATTGACAACTGAGTTCACAATTGGAACTCAATGTTAAGGAAATGGATTTCCATGGATCCCACCATAAGCCAGTTAAGTTTGCTTAAGGAAGCAATCCAATGCAGTTCTCATTCCCAGCGCCTAGGCCAATGCTTATTTCATATCACTTTGCAATTGGAAGATAAATATCATTAGTGTTTTCTTGTTCTCTCTTTTACTTTGCCAGTCAGTCCACACAAATAAACCTCTTAGCTCTAGTCACATAGCAAATAAACAGAATTCATTTTTGTCAGATGAGACCCATAGAGCCAGTGGATCTATCTAGAGTACGATAAACTGTTAATTAAGGTAACCCAATAATGCAGTTTTGGAGCCAAATTTTTTTTAAAAAAAGATTTTTTTTCACTGTAAGGTATGTTTTATTTTGTTGCAGGCAGCTCTAAAAGTTAAAAAGGAACAACAAGGCTGATGGAGGTTACATTTGGACAGAGGATGGAAGAAGCACGGTTTTCTGTTTTGTACTCTTCTCCATTGAAAACATTTCCCCTGGGAAAAGAAAGTCTACATTCCTCCTCTCCATGGGAAAGTCAGAAACTGCTTACGGTAATCACCTAAAAACAGCTTTTTCTTTAAACAAAATATCATTCCTGAGACCAAACACAAAAATTCAAATTTAATGTTCTTGAGCATTTCTGGGACATAAAAGTGGCCCCAGATGATTCAAATTTACAGCCAGGGTGAATGAAATCAATGGATGTCTTACTTTAATGGCTCCCCAATCTCCTAGTAAGATCCCTGGGGAAAGGCCTGATGCTAACACTTCATTCTATTTCTCATGGAACATTTGGTTAATCACGGAACATTTGATTGGTATTTGTGGTTTGAGAATAAGAAGAAAAACTAGAGACATGTGCTAGACTTCACAATAAAGCACAGGCAGCTGTTACCAATAGCTGGCTGTGTTCATTTGCTCTGCCTCCATAGAAGTCATGAGTAGAGGCAGGAGAAACTCTTCTGATGTTGGCAGCCTGGGACTTTGGGTTCCCAAGGCCTATGGGGTGGACTGACAGACCCAGTTGCATGTCGTGGCAGTAAAGGACAGTAAAGCCTATTGCTTCAGGCTTTAGAGGCCAGAGACTTAAGGCGCTAGGTATGCCAAATGGAGGCTTGCTCAGGGCTTTAACCCCCAGTGGCCCCTGCACTTGATAGCTATGGTGATCCTGGGCTTGGAGCAACAGGAGCCCCTGGCTGGGGCTAGGGGATCACATCTCTGGTCCCTAAAATTTGGCAGTTCACTGGAGCTCTTCCAGCAATGCGGGCACAGTTTCTCCTGTCTGGCTGCTTATAGCTTTCCATCTTTCTTCATCCTTGGCTCTCTGTCCTCTCTTACCTTCTCTATACATCCACCATCCCTTGTCACTGCTGCCTAAAGAACTCTGTAGAACGATAGTGCCCGTAGTTTCTATCCCCAGTCCATCTCTGGAACCCTTCAAGCCACACTCTTGCTGCTGACGCCACTATCACGCTGCCCCTGCTGTGTTTCTGCTGCTGCACTGGCTGCTGCCTCTGTCTCCTCTTTGTGTCATGGGCTGAGCCTGCTCTAGTAATAATGAAGATCAAACACGGGTGAGAAAAGACCAGCCAGATGTGGTGGCTCAGGCCTGTAAATCCCAACACTTAGGAAAATGAAGCAGGTGGATAGGTGTGAATCTAAAGCCAGTCTGGGCTACACGGAGAGCTCCTGGTCAACCCGAGCTACAGAGTGAGACCTTATTTCCAGAAGAATGAAAAGAGCACTGTGGAGAAGCCTTTTAATGAGCCCAGTAGTCCATACCAGGGGGCAGTGCAGAACAGTGCCCCCGGGCTAAAGCCAAGTAGCCTTTGACTGTAGCCCGAGGGAGGGACGGCAAGGGCGTTCGCACCAATCATGGCGGCCCTTCACAAAGGATTGCAATCCCACCACTCACGAGTCTTTTGCTGGGCTGCCAGGGGAAATTCTGGAAAAATGGTCCATAGTTCACGTAGTGTTTACTGAGGGTTACTGACGGCAGGCTGTTTGAAATACTCATGACTGGAATAGTGAGTGCCTCTTCCTGGAGCCAAAGCTGTGCTTCAGCAGCAAGCAATTGCCGTCACAGCATACCCACCATGGGAACATCTGAAGTGTTCAAAAGCAGCCAGGTCACAATGAAAACACTTGAGCTGCCTGCCAAAGAGGGGGTACTTGGCCCATAGTGCTCTGCTCAAGGTGGCTGGTCACCAGGGAAGGGCCTAACAACTCTCAGCTAAGGAGTCAAATTACCCTAGAACCCCAATGTCTTAGTGTCACTAGAGTTTGGAGGAGTCACTTTGTGGTTGCTAGATGATAGTGGGGAAATCGAGGTCTCCTCTTGAGGTTTTTATTCTCATTAATAAAAGAATCTAAGAATGGACCCAAACAGAAGCTCGGGGACATTTTTATTTGAGTTTAAAAGAAAAACAGCCAGAGAAGACAAGCTATAAATCTCAGCAGCTTCCCACGACAGGAAAATGCGGGGGGGGGGGGGCATGCGCCTTGAGTTAAGCAGGCATGGAGGTCGGATGCATTTGGATCAAGCAACCATACACTGACAAGGGGTGGGGGCACCTGCTTCAGAGAAAGAATAAGGAAGCTCAAAGTATCAGAAAGAGCAGACTGGGTTGGTCAGGATCTGAAAGAAAGACTGAAAAAGGAAAAGAGAAAGTTACATTTTTCTGAGTCAGATGGGTGAGTAGACCCAGCAGACCCTTCATGGCCACTTGGCTCACAGGACTGTCCTGAAGAGTGGGAGTTGTGGGAAGAGAAAGTACAATATTCCATGAAAGGAGTAATTCATTCCATCCACTCTCTTTGGCATAGATTAAGGTGAGCCCCAATTCCTGAGGTCCCTTAGCCAGGCCATTGACTCTGTCCAACTGGAATATTATTAGGTCTCTATCCGGCCAGAGAATTTATTCTTTTGACCAGAAGGAGTTTTCTCTTAATGGCTCTTTACTGCTACACTAATGCCAGCTTGTTTAAAGGAATACTACAAGAAGCACCTTCAACAAAGGCCTGCATCAACAGCATTTAATGGAGCTTCACCCTCCGCCAAACACCCCTGGGGAGAATAGGGTCATTTCAGCCCTTAAATTGTAATCTCGGGGGGGCTGGAGAGATGGCCTAGCGGTTAAGAGCGCCAACTGCTCTTACAGAGAACCCGGGTTCGATCCCCAGCACCCACATGGCGGCTGAGAACTACAGAGAACCCGGGTTCGATCCCCAGCACCCACATGGCGGCTGAGAACCATCTGAAACTCTAATTCTAGGAGAACTCCAGTTCCAGGGGAATCCGACACCATCTTCTGACCTCCACGGCATTGCACGACACGGGTGCACAGACCTACATGCAGGCAGTACATTGATACACATACAGAAATAAATTTTAAAAAATTAAAAGAAAATTGCAATCTCGGAGCCAGAGAAATGGCCTAGTGGTTAAGAGTGCTGACTGCTCTTTTTTTTTTTTTTTTTAATTTTTTTTTTTAATTTATTTCTGTATGTGTATGAATGTACTGTCAGCATGTAGGTTTGTGCACCCGTGTCGTGCAACGCCGCGGAGGTCAGAAGAGGGTCTCGGATTCCCCTGGAACTGGAGTTCTCCTGGAATTGGAGCTTCAGACGGTTCTCAGCCGCCATGTGGGTGCTGGGGATCGAACCCAGGTCCTCTGCAAGAGCGGTCGGCGCTCTTAACCGCTAGGCCATCTCTCCAGCCCTAGAGTGCTGACTGCTCTTGCAGAGGACCCGGGTTCGATCCCCAGCACCCACATGGTGGCTGAGAACCGTCTGTAACTCCAGTTCCAGGGGAATCCGACACCCTCTTCTGACCTCCGCGGCATTGCACAACACAGGTCCACAAACCTACATGCAGACAGTACATTCATACACACAAAAAATAAATAAAATTTAAAAAATTGTAATCAGAGAACTGATTCTTCTTTCTTCCTCTTTCTTTCTTTCTTTCTTTCTTTCTTTCTTTCTTTCTTTCTTTCTTTTTTGAGACAGGGTCTCCCTATAGCCCTAGCTGGCCTTGTTTTTTTCTTTAGGATTGTATCTCAGCACAAGGAATTTATTTCATTATCATTCTGAAACTAAATTTTAATACCTATCTCTTCTATAGACACAGAAATTTTATATTTCTAACTGAAATAATAATTGTTTAGAAGTTCCAGGGGGCTAGAGAGATGATTCAGTGGTTAAGAGCACTGGCTGCTGTTGCAGGGGACCAAGGTTTGATTCCCAGCATCCACATGGTAGCCAATAGACATCCATAACTCCAGTTCCAGAAGAATCTGACACCTTCTTCCGACCTCTGAGGACATTGTACGACACAGTGCGCTTACAACCATGCAGGGACTACACTGTACATGTAAAGTAAAAATAATAAATAAAATATGTAAAAGTTCCAGGATCCCCATCAGTCTATTCAATGAGCAAATGCTTGGCCATAAGCCAAGAGAATCTGCTGCCCTCTAGAGGGTATGTGCTGTATATTCCAAGGCATATGAGACAGTTAAGCAAGAAAACAAAACAAAAAAAATTATGCTCATTAGGAAAATGCGCAGAAATTGTAATCCTTCTATGCAGTGGATTTCAGCTGGCTGCAGTCCACTGCCTAGGGGGCTGCACAATGTTACACTATCTGTCCTCTTCTTTCCTCTTTTTTTTTTCATTGTTTAAATGAAACATTTGGTATGCCCATACTTACACTCCGGATGGAATTGTGATTGGTGCTTTATAATATATAAACTCAACTTCATGTCCATTATATGTGCCAGGATTCATATGTTTTTTGGCCATGACTCATATTAAGCCAAAAGTATTGGAAGGACCATGAGATGTCAAACATAACGGAGCACCACCCAGAGATTCAGTTAGTAATAGAGAAGTCCATAGAGTAGAAGTCCATGTATGCGATCACAGTTATTAAAAAGTAGAATGCCACTGTATGCAATCACGGTTAATGCAGAATAAAAGTCCATGTATGCAATCACAGTTAGTACAGAGTAGAAGTCCATGTATGCAATCACAGTAAGTATAGAGTGGAAGTCCATGTATGCAGTCACAGTACAGAGTGGAAGTCCATGTATGCAATCACAGTACAGAATAGAATGCCACTATATGCAATCACAGTTAGTACAGAGTAAAAGTCCATGTATGCAATCACAGTTAGTACAGAGTAGAAGTCCATGTATACAATCACAGTTAGTACAGAGTAGAAGTCCATATATGCAATCATAGTACAGAGTAGAATGCCACTGTATGCAATCATAGTTAGTACAGAGTAGAAGTCCGTGTATTCAATCACAGTTAGTACAGAGTAGAATGCCACTGAGTGCAATCACAGTTAGTACAGAGTAGAAGTCCGTGTATGCAATCACAGTTTGTACAGAGCAGAATGCCACTGTATGCAATCACAGTACAGAGTAGAAGTCCGTGTATGCAATCACAGTTAGTACAGAGTAGAAGTCCATGTATGTAATCACAGTACAGAGTAGAAGTCCATATGTGCAATCACAGTACAGAGTAGAATGCCACTGAATGCAATCACAGTTAGTACAGAGTAGAAGTCCATGTATGTAATCACAGTTAGTACAGAGTAGAAGTCCATGTGTGCAATCACAGTTAGTACAGAGTAGAATGCCCCTGTATGCAATCACAGTACAGAGTAGAAGTCCATGTGTGCAATCACAGTACAGAGTAGAAGTTCATGTATTCAATCACAGTTATTACAAAGTAGAATGCCACTGTATGCAATCACAGTTAGTACAGAGTAAAAGTCCATGTATGAAATCACAGTACAGAGTAGAAGTCCATGTATGCAATCACAGTTAGTACAGAGTAGAAGTCCATGTATGTAATCACAGTTAGTACAGAGTAGAAGTCCATGTGTGCAATCACAGTACAGAGTAGAATGCCACTGAATGCAATCACAGTTAGTACAGAGTAGAAGTCCATGTATGTAATCACAGTTAGTACAGAGTAGAAGTCCATGTGTGCAATCACAGTTAGTACAGAGTAGAATGCCCCTGTATGCAATCACAGTACAGAGTAGAAGTCCATGTGTGCAATCACAGTACAGAGTAGAAGTTCATGTATTCAATCACAGTTATTACAAAGTAGAATGCCACTGTATGCAATCACAGTTAGTACAGAGTAAAAGTCCATGTATGAAATCACAGTACAGAGTAGAAGTCCATGTATGCAATCACAGTTAGTACAGAGTAGAAGTCCATGTATGCAATCACAGTTAGTACAGAGTAGAATGCCACTGAATGCAATCACAGTTAGTACAGAGTAGAAGTCCATGTATGCAATCACAGTTAGTACAGAGTAGAATGCCACTGTATGCAATCACAGTTAGTACAGAGTAAAAGTCCATATATGCAATCGCAGTTAATACAGAGTAGAAGTCCATGTATGCACTCACAGTTAGTACAGAGTAGAATGCCACAATTAGTACAGAGTAGAAGTCCATGCATGAAATCACAGTTAGTACAGAGTAGAAGCCCCATGTATACAATCACAGTTAGTACAGAGAAGTTCATGTACGCAATCACAGTTATTGTACATATATGCCACATGTATACAACACACACATGTACACACAGAAACAATATGTAAACATACTTTCCATGGCATTTGACATATACTGGTCACTGTACAAATACAAGTCAATGATTATTGAGCCCAGGACAGCTCCAGAATGAGGAGTCAAAAGGTCATTAACATAGAAGACAACTGAACTAGGAGTCATAGTTAAAATGATCAGCCGTCCCTGCCCAGCTTGTCATGAACCATCATCTTGGACACTGTTAAAGTCTCGAATTATCATCATGGGAAATTCCCCAGTCCTGAGTGATCTGGGATGGGTGATCACTGTGGCTCAGAACCTAGAACAAGGGACTGGGAGCATCCTAAATATTCATCAGCTATAAAATAAAAGTTATGATGTAACTCATTCAATGAATAACTACCACACAGCAGCTAAAGGACAAAAGCTCAACAAACTTCAAAAGCACACTGAGCGGGCTGGAGAGATATCCTAGCGGTTAAGAGTGCCGACTGCTCTCGCAGAGGACCCGGGTTCGATCCCCAGCACCCACATGGCGGCTGAGAACCATCTGTAACTCCAATTCCAGGAGAACTCCAGCTCCAAGGGGAATCGGACACCCTCTTATGACCTCCGCGGTATTGCACGACACGGGTGCACAGACCTACATGCAGATAGTACATTCATAACCATAAAAAAAAAAAGCACACTGAGCTCTGGGAAGCAAGGCTCAGAAGGATCTGTAGAGCATGGCTTCATTCATTGCAGTGTTACAAATATGTGTATGCAAATCTATAACACAAACATAAAAACTGCAATGAACATGAAATCAGGAAGGCGTTCATTTGCGGTCAAATATACTTATTGTGTCTTATTTTAAAATATCTAAAGGAGGGGCTGGAGAGATGGTCTAGCAGTTAAGAGCACCAACTGCTCTTGTAGAGGGCCCGGGTTCGATCCCCAGCACCCACATGGTGGCCGAGAACCATCTTTAACTCCAGTTCCAGGGGAATCCGACACCCTCTTTTGACCTCCGTGGCATTGCATGACACTGGTGCACAGACCTACATGCAGACAGTACATTCATACACATACAAAAATAAAAAAAATAAAAAATTAAAATATCTAAAGGAAACAAATCAATGTGTTTCAATTTCCCAGAGCTGAGGGATGGGTACATAGGCATTATTTTGTTCTCTATATTTTTATGTGCTTTGAGTGTTTTATTTTGACAAAAAAAAGAGATGATATTAACATTTAAATTCAGGTTAATTCGAAATTACCCTAAACATAAAAGTAAAAAGAAAAATGGTGCTTTTAAGAACTGGTCATGTTAGCCGGGTGTGGTGGTGCACACTTTTAATCCTAGCACTTGGGAGGCAGAGGCAGGCGGATCTTTGTGAGTTCAAGGCCAGCGAACCTGGTCTACAGAGTGAGTTCCAGGACAGCTGGAGCTGCAGAGAGACCCTGTCTCGAAAAGACCAAAAAAAAAAAAAAATTGGTCATGTAACAAAGCCAAACTTAATATTATTTCCAAAAACTAAATCTAAGCGACCAGGGTGGTGATACGGCATTCACTGACACTTATCCAACACTAGGTGTCACCGTATTTCATGCATTGGATTTGGTATGAGCTCTTTCTGACACGAGGTTGGTGTGCTTTATCAGTTTCTCTAGTTAGTACAGAGAATGAAATGTCAAATTTCATCGAATATTGTAAAGACATGAGAAATCACATAAGCTTAAAATTTAGTAAACTTCTTTGCTCCAGGTTCTTTCTATTTAAGAGGAACAGAACTGCCAGGCGTGGTGGCGCACGCCTTTAATCCTAGCACTCAGGAGGCAGAAGCAGGCGGATCTTTGTGAGTTCAAGGCCAGCCTGGTCCAGGACACCTGGGGCTACAAGGAGACCCTGTCTNGATCCTATCCAAAAGCTATGCCAGAAAGACCCCTACTGGGAGCACAATCTAAAATTCCCAGTTGGGGAGGGGGTTTTCAATCCTGAGAGACACAGCACCTACCCAGAGATACCAGGTTGCTGCAGTTCTTCAGCATCACCTCTCTGTACAGGGTTTTCTGAGCAGGGCTCAGCAGTCTCCATTCCTCCTGGGAGAAATCCACAGCCACATCCCTGAATGCCATATGTCCCTGTAACACAACACAGCCCTGTTTAACTCCCAAGCAAACACGAGGTCTGGGTGAGGGGCAGGGAGAGGCTGCCCAGATCTAGATCCTGATACCCTGTGTTGAGGACCTTTAAACTCCTGTATCTACCCAGCCAGTACCATTTGTGAATCTACACATTCAAAGTCCTGGATAGCACAGGGCTTGTGAGAGCATGCACAAGACCTGCACAGGCTCAAGCCAGTTCATTGTCTCTAGCTTTAATCAATGGGTTTAGCTGGCTTGTAATGATAGCTTAGCTACTGTCAATCTTGAGGTACCTTACCACACAGGTAAATCAGAATAGTCCTTTTTTTCTTAACAAATTTAAACTAATTATTATTTAAATATATGTCATTGTATTAGGGACTATGACATTAGTTTTTTAAAAAGTATTCACATATCATTAGGGTTTGAGGCATCCAGAAGATAAAAATTTTGGCATTTTTGACTTCACTTTTCCATGTTTACCTTTGTAGTAATTACTTATATCATTTAACAATTCCTTTGCCAAACTACATTTTTAAAATTTAAGAAGAGAGATGACCATTATTTAAAATATATCATGGACTGGAGAGATGACCTAGTGGTTGGGAACGCTGACTGCTCTTGTAGAGGACCCGGGTTTGATCCCCAGCACCCACATGGCGGCTGAGAGCTGTCTTTAACTCCAGTTCCAGGGGAATCCAACACCCTCTTCTGACCTCCGAGGCATTGCACGACATGGTTGCACAGACCTACATGCAGACAATACATTCATACACATACAAAAAAAATAAAACAAGATAAAATAAAATTTTAAAAATATATTATTATAACATAACATATTAAGATTCCCTACAAATGTTAATAAGATTTAAAATTTCAGATGATTTTGTAAGCTTTGCCGTAGTTTTTGTTTTGTTTTGTTTTGGTATTTTTGGGACAGGGTCTCCCTTTAGTCCCAGCTGGCCTAGAGCTCAGTATGTAGACCAGGCTGGCCTTGAACTCACAGAGATCTGCCTGCCTCTGCCTCCTGAGTGCTGGGATTAAGGGTGTGCACCACCACACCCGGCTTAGAATGTTTTCTTAAAGAAAATGATCAGTATGAACATTTAACCCTATGAAGAAAAAAAATTTATTTTCATAATTAAATACCTGATAATTAAGCTGTGAATTTTTACTTTTTTTCAATATTTTATTCAAATTTTATTTATTTATTTATTTTTGGTCTTTTTGAGACAGAGTCTCCCTATAGCCCCACCTGGCCTGGAACTACAGAGCAAGTTCCAGGCTGGCCTTGAACTCACAAAGATCCACCTGCCTCTGCCTCCCAAGTGCTAAGATTAAAGGCATGGGCCACCATGCCGGGCTCAAGTTTTATTTTTAGGTGATGTTAATTACAGCATTTGAAGGGGAGGATCTAATTCCACACAAAACGGAAGACTTTAAAATGTACCCATTAAACTGCTTTTAAAAAAATAGTGTTGAGAACAAAACAGAAGTCCTTAGTGTTGTCACGTGTGGTCACAGTCACTCAGGCTCTGCCCAGCTCAGAGCTGTAGATCCCAGAAGCTATTTCATACTCTGGTGCAATGGCAAAAACAAACAAACAAACAAACAAACAAGTAAATAAATAAAATGGAATTTTAAAAAACACCACAATGCGAAGAGGAATCAAGTCCTGAATTATTGCCTTCATTACCCCCAACCTCACCACCCCCAAATTGCACAAAAGAAACAGCTAACCACACCCTACCTTTGGTGTAAAACAGGTGCTAATGGACCCAAGTAGAAAGAGGTCATGAAGATCTGCCTAAAAAGTCCCTTTTAGATGGGTGTGAGCACATTCTCAAGCTGTGGGCTTCTCACAGTTAGGGTTGGGAAACTTAGGTCCCATGCTCGGGAAATCACAATTTCCTCCAGGAACTTGACACCGTTATTACCCACCTACAGTTACCAGCTTCCTCTTGCAACCACTACTAGACTGAAGAGAGAAACCTGGCGCCTCTGTGGGAGTTCACCCCAAAGTCTACAGCTAAAAGGACATTTTTGGAATTGGGTTTCTTCTGTACCTCTGAATTGGTAATAGCTTAAAGCTGAATCATCTTTAACCTAGAGGTCTAACATGATTCTTTAGCAATTCTTGAATCCCCAACCTACAACATTAAAAGGTACACTACATTCTTTGAAGGTAGCTATGGTGCAAAATAGCTTAAAATTAACCATTGCACAATATTCATTTATGCTTGAAATTCCAGTGCTAGACCAAGCTTGTGGCCACCCGCACTGACGTTTTGCCATCCAGTAGAGCTGACAGCTTGATACCTGGCTTCAGGGCCTGAGTGTACCCTAAGCCAATCAGGCTGGAGTTGTTCACTTTGGCCGAAAAGCAGGCAATCCAGTCAGTCTGATACTTGGTGGCTTTTCCAAAGCCCGCGTTACTGTTTCCTGCTGTCCAGGCGAGATTGACAGCGGCCTGGTCTCCAACTTCTTGTTTAACCTTCTGGTAAATAGAGCCACCAAACCCCGGCTGTCATTCATGTTAGTATGAAGCTGGAATTTTTCAGTCTTGTAGCCAACTGCGAAGTTGCTCTGGGTCAACCGTGACTTTGAAGTCTCAAAATTCATCTGGACCCAGCCAGCCCGCCCTCATAGCCCAGCACCAGAGCCCCGGACTGACGGCCCAGCGATGTGGAAGTCCACGTCATGGCCCAAGTTGATAATGTCCTTCTTGTACCCTGTCTTGATTTTAGCATTCCCCCCCACACCCCCCTCAGTGTTAGGTAAGAAGGATGAGTCAAAGGTCAGCTTCAGTTCACGCGAGCAGCTCTTCCGCCGTGATCTCTGTGCTCCGGGATGTTACTCCATCCACCCATACTTCGTTTCCTGGCTGCTGTTCACTTTGGTGGTCTCTGTGTCGGCTGAGCCTGAGCTGCTAAATTTCAAACCATTCTCGGGCTTTGTTTTCAAATAAGTTTTATTAAGCCAAACCCGTAGTCCTTGGTGAAGACGGCCCAGCTTGTCTTTTCAGTTGCAGAGAAAACGTCCACTAAGTACTGGCCACTATCGATCTGGACCAAACCCACCAGGCAGAGCACCAAGAGCAGCCAAAATGGGAAACCGGATTCCAACCCTCCAGCCCGACAGCTGTTCCCTCAAGACTTCGCCCCCCACTTCCCATCAGCTCTGAAGCAGGTACAGAAGAGAGAACAGCGCCCCATTTCCTTACCATAAGCAAGAGAATATTAAGTCTGGGCTTCCCAGAATCCCAAGGGACACGGGTGCCCACTTCCTCCAAAAGCTGTCAGTCTTCTCCTTGTACCTGAGGTCCCGCCCTATGGGTATAAATGGGTGGACCCCAGCCGCCATCTCTCTCTCTCTCTCTGCCTCTGCTCCCTGCCTTTGCCTCTGTCTTTGTCTCTGCCCTTGCCCCCGCCTCTGCCCCCTGCCGTGCTGTCCAGTTCCACCACGTGTCTACAGGCAGCCCCCGCTGGTAATCCCTCATGGAAGTAAAACACGTTCCTGCAGTGACTTACGTCTCATGTGCCTTTTTATCTGGGGGCTGGGGGTGTGCCGCCTTTTTATAACCTAACATGTTATCTGTATATGTTTTTCCACATGCCAAATTTAAAATATTCATTTCCCCATTTCTCTGGACACTTTAAAAATTATTACCACTTTTTAAAGTTTAAAATTACTTTTCATGGGAAGTTCAGTGGGAGACGGCTGGCGGGTGTCACCAGACTCAGGCAATCCTGAAAACTGGCTCTACTTCTGTAAGCCGCTCCTAGGATTGACAGATTTTCTTTCTCTGTGAGTTCAAGGCCAGCCTGATTTATATATCAAGTTCCAGGCTACCTGGGGCTACAGGGAGACTCTATATCTAAAAGACCAAAAGGAAAAAAAAAAATTTCTTTTCACTGATGATTAAGCAAACCTGAAGTTCATGCAGCTCTTTCTGTCTCCAACACCCTCTTAAAAAAAAAAAAAGCTGGGGGGGGCGGGAAGGCTGGAGAGATGGCTCAGCTGGTTAGATGCTGCTGCTCTTGCAGAGGACCAGGGTTCAGTTACCAGCATCCACTTGGTGGCTAGAACTGTCTTTAATGCCAGGCATGGTGACACATGTCTTTATAATCCTAGCAATAGGAGGCAGAGGCAGGTAGATCTTCTTGTGAGTCTCAGGCCGCTGGTCTACAGAGGAGTCCAGAATAGTCTGGGGCTACAAGGGAGACACCTGTCTCAAAAAAAAAAAAAAAAAAAAAAAAAAAAAGGCAGGGTTTCAGTCTGTTGCCCAGTCTGTCTTGAGGCTGGCCTCAAAGTGTCAGCAAACCTCCTGCCTCAGCTTCCTAAATGTTGAGATTATAGGAGTGAACGCCTATGCCAGACATTTTCCCCTTAGAAACATAACAGAAATAATTGGGTTCAGATAAGGAATCCAGTATTTTAGCAAAAGAAAAAACACATTATATTCCCGGTTAAATTCCACTCCTGTTCTATCACTAGACTCCCTCAAAGAATGTCCAAGTTGAGGTATCGGGAACCTAGGCTGTCTCCTACCCCAGGAAATCGCCAGTGTTTGAAGTAATGGCTGAGAGAGGCTGAGGGAAGAGCTCACTCAGTACTGGCAAGTGATGGATGAACTAATCCGTATTTAGGAATATGTGAACTTGGCTTTGGAATAAAAAGCGCACTGCACTCCTGTTAATCTCTACTTCCAAAGAAGCACCATGATTTTTAAATACCAAGGGGAATTCTTAATTACAAACATTTAACATTTTTAAAGGCAAGTCTATCTCTAAGGTGACAGGTTGGGTCTGTATTTAATGTGTAATAATCTGCCACAATGGGCAGTTAGAGACTTTTACAAATGAATAGACTAAATGTATTTGTTTTACATACACAATTACTTAAATTGTCAACTTGGATTCACTTTATATATTTAAAGTGAATTTATATATTTATTTTGTGTTTGTTTAAGACAAGGTTTTACTATGTACCCTTCACTAGCCTAGAACTTGCTATATAGCCCAGACTAGCTTCAAACTGATGGTTGTAAACCCCCTTCCTTTTGGTATCCCAGGTGCTGGGATTGTAGGCATCCACCATCATTCCCAATTTTAAGATTTTTTTTTTCTTTATTTGTTTATTTTTTTAAGGGATTCTACAATATAAGAGCACTGTTGTTTTCAGATCACATTGACATTGCTCAGTTTGCCATACAATTAGGTAATTGGCACTAGCATCCACAGATGAGGGACACCATTTGGCATTTGTTTTTCTGTGACTGTGTTACTTCACTCAGCATGATATCTTCTAGCTCCAACCATTTATGTGCAAAGTTCATGATGTCATCTTTCTTTACTTCTGCATAGAACTCCATTGTGTAGATGTACCACATTTTCTCTATCCACTTGTCAGTTGAGGGGCACTTGGGTTGGTTCCAGCTCCTTGCTATTTCGAAGAGAGCTGAAATAAACTGGCTGGGCATGTATCTCTGCTGTAAGATGAGTCTTCTGGGTACATGCCCAGGAGTGGTATGGCTGGGTCGGGTGGCAAGTTCATTCCAAGTCTTCCAAGGGTTCTCCACACTGCTTTCTGTAGTGGCTGTACAAGTTTACATTCCCACCAGCAGTGGATGAGTGTTCCCCTTTCCCCACAACCTCTCTAGCACTTGGTATCATTTGTTTTCTTGATCCTAGCCAGTCTTATTGGAGTAAGATGATGTCTTAAAGTGGTTTTAATTTGCATTTCTTTAATTATTAGTGATGTTGAACACTTTTTGAGATGTTTCTCAGCCATCTCTAATTCTTCATTTGTGAAGTTCAGATCTTTGCTCCATCTATTGAGTGAGTCATTTATTTTCTTCTTTGTTTTTTGAGTAGTTTATATATTCTGGAAATCAATGCTTTGTCAGATGTATCTGCAGTGAAGGTTTCTTCCCACTCTGTGGGTTTTCTCTCCACTTCTTTGATTGTTTCTTTTGATGTACAGAAGCTTTTGAGTTTAATGAGGTCCCATTTGTCAATTGTTGACCTTAATTCTTGCACAGCTGCTATCTGATTTAGGATGTCATTTTCTATGCCTCTGTCTTGTAGTCTGCTGCCAACTTTTTCTTCTATTGCCTTCAGAGTTTGGGGTTTCACACTCAGGTCTTTAATCCATCTGGAGTATTTTTAAATTTTTTTTAATTATTATTTTTATATATGTATGAGTGTTTTCCCTGTGTGTATACAAGTACACCAATTCATGCAATGTCCAAAGAGGCCAGAAGAGGGCATCAGGTCCCCTGGAACTGGTGTTAAGACAGTTATTAGCTGGCATGTGCGTGCTGGGAACCAAACTAGGGTTCTCTGCAAGAGCAGCCAGTGCTCTTGACCATCGAGCCATCCCTCCAGCCATTTTAAGAGAATTTTTTAAGAGTCAAACATCACCACTTTTAATATTAAGCAAGTACTAGATAATGCATTTTGTGAGCATTTTAACTCCTTAAAGTCACACAATATTCTTTGATTGAGACCAGAATCTATGCATTGCAAACATATATCACAAATAACACTGAAAAGTAAGAAAACTTTTGGTAGTTTTCCAGTTTCCTACATGGTCATGTGACCCTGCTAACAGAGGAAGACCGTGGCTCAATCATTTAGGAGCACTATGGCTTGAGGCAAATAATGCTTCTTGCTGTTCCTTATCTGTAAAGTGGGAATAATGACAGTATTTCTGTCATGGGGTTGTCATGGGGACCACCCAAGTCAATTGTTAAGTCTTTACATCAGTACCAGAAGATAGCAGGCTGTGAAACAAACCTCCAGGAGCCATTTGATAGCTATTACATACTAGCATGCTTAGAAAGATTGGCCTAGAGAAACTTTAGGCTTCCTTACAGTGCTCAATCCCATTATTGTGCAGTATTTCTGTAGGACAGGACTGCCAAGTGACCCTAAACATTCTACATTATGCCCTACCTGTGTCTTGTCACTCTTCATTCTACTCAGATTTCACTATCATCTCTATCCAGGTTTTTTGTTTTCTTTTTTTATATAATTTTTTTTATTTCTGTATGGTATGAATGTACTGTCTGCATGCAAGTCTGTGCACCCGTGTCGTGCAATGCTGCAGAGGTCAGAAGAGGGTGTTGGATTCCCCTGGAACTGGAGTTCTTCTGGAATTGGAGTTTCAGACGGTTCTCGGCCGCCATGTGGGTGCTGGGGATCGAACCCTGGTCCTCTGTAAGAGCGGTTGGCGCTCTTAACCGCTAGGCCATCTCTCCAGCCCTCTTTCTTTCTTTTTACCCTAGGAACCCCAGTCTGGTGTATTTTAACTGTTTCATGTGCAAGGTTTTATTGGCTTGCTTTTGTTTGGAGGACTTGTTTTATTTTATTTTGCAGAGACAGTGTCTTACTGTGTAGGCCAGTCCAACCTCAAACTCTTAATCTTTTTATTTTATTTTATTTTATTTATTATTTTATATGTGAATGAGTGTACTGTCTGCATGTAGGTTGGTGCACCCGTGTTGTGCAATGCCTCGGAAGTCAGAAGAGGGCTTCAGATTCCCCTGGAACTGGAGTTAAAGACGGTTCTTAGCCACCATGTGGGTGCTGGGAATCAAACCCGGATCCTCTGCAAGAGCAGTAGGTGCTCTTAACCGCTGAGCCATCTCTCCAGCCCCGAAACTCTTAATCTTTTTTACCTCAATTTCCCTGAGTGTGGTGATGACAGACACGTGTCACCACGCCAGGCTTAGATGCAAAGTTTTGGATACCGAATGACACGCAGGCCTCTTGAGAGCAGATTGATGGTCCACACGTGTTTCCCAGGTAAATGCTTATTGAGAATAGATGGTACAGGAGAAATTGAATTGGAAGTCACTCTTTAGTGATCATGGAGTGCAGGTACTATAGATTATATAGTCAGTGGTTAGCCTCTTTCTAAGTCTCTCTTTCTAAAGAAGTTGAGGGTTGAGTACTGCCCTCCCCCAAACGTGCGCGCCTTTGTTGCTGGGATCTACTGTAGGTGAAGCATTTGTAGATTAGCTGGTTCCCCTTCATTCCTTCTCTTCTGAAACGTGTGGGAAAGCAAAAATGCCCCAAGCAATCATTGGTGGATAAAAAACAGCTGCGCATGAAAAATAATTGATGTGGTTTAAAAATTACTGTGAGGTGGAGAGTAAAATGTCTTTCCAACTGATGTTCTAAAACCAGTGTAAAGCTAATTCCTTATAAATCACAGCATGGAAGCAGAGCGAGACACATTTTTGGATAGTTGAAATCACTTGGTTGATTTCAAACAACCAAAACCTTTAAAATTGGGTGCAAAAAATAGCAAATATTCAGCCTACTGAGAAGACATAGTTAAAGTTAAAAATTACATCCTTAGTAATATGAGCTGGGTTGTTGTTGTTTTTTTTTTCTGTCTTTTTGAGACACAGTCTCCCTTTAGTCCCAGCTGGCCTGGAACTCACTATGTAGACCAGGCTGGCCTTGAACTCCCAGAGATCCACCTGCCTCTGCCTGGATTGCTGGGATTAAAGGCATGCGCCACCACTCCCGGCAATAATATGAATTTAATGTCTTCCATAACTGTAAATGAGAAAGAAGATCACTTTGGCTTCATTTTGTTGTTTTGTTCATTTTTTGTTTTATAAGCCGGGTCTTGTTATATAGTCCGATTATCCTACATTCACCATCTTCCTGACTCTGTCTCTGAGGTCTGGGATTATCAGACTACCCCACCACATTGGGTATTTTAGCTGCTTTATAAGTTAATCCTTTTTTTAGATGCCTTTGTAGCTTTAATTCTGTTTTTCTATTAGCTTTTGAAATGCTCATGTGAACCAAATGGCAAACATTCTTTATTGTATTTCTCAAGGTGCTGTTTTCAATGGTGTGTGGCCTTAATATGATTCACACCTGGTGTGTAGGTAGTGTTTGATACCAGATACTGAATTCAACAACATATTATTGTTATATTTCAACTCAGATGACCTTTGGTTGCTTTTTTTGTTCCTGTGCAAATCTACTTAGATATACAATTTTTTTCTTATTTTCCTTTCCTTTTGTTTTGAGACAAGGTCTTCTGTGTAGCCCAGACAGGCCTTGAGTTTATGACTCTTTTACCCAGCTCTTCTGTGTGCTAGGATTACAGGTGTATTCACATCCAGATGTTCTTCGATTTTTTTTTTTTTTTTTTTTTTTTTT
>VZQC01009253.1:3030020-3104202 GCA_009823505.1 Rhizomys pruinosus | reverse complement strand
AAAAAAAAAAAAAAAAAAAGTGTTTTCCTTTGTCTGTAATTCTTAGCTCTAGAAGATATGCTTGTTAAGGGAATTGTAGTACTCTGGTTTTCTTTACAAAAAGTGTATAGAAGTAATAGTCTTTAAAAAATGTTTCTGGGGCTGGAGAGATGGCTCAGCAGTTAAGAGCACCGACTGCTCTTGCAGCAAAGGACCTAGTATCCACATGGTGGCTAAGAACTGTCTTAGGCCGGGTGTGGTGGTGCACACCTTTAATCCCAGCACTTGGGAGGCAGAGGCAGGTGGATCTCTGTGAGTTTAAGGCCAGCCTGGTCTACAGAGTGAGCTCCAGGCCAACTGGGACTAAAGGGAGACCCTGTTTTGAAAATACAGACACAAAAAAGTTTCTTTAAAAAAGACATATAAGCAGGAAATAGATAAGGTTTTAGTCATTATTCTTTATAAATTGCTGTCTCTTAGCTAATTGACCCAGGAAACCTACAAATTAAGCAGCATTGAAGTGTGATGAGTCACTAGCATCTTTCATGCTTGATGTGAGCCTGTTGTTAATTTCCAATTTCCAATATTTCATAAACAGTAGTTATGCATGAAGACTAGAAACACACATGTACTTTTTAAAATCTTAAGCCCCAGGATTTATGATATTTGGCACTCTCTGTATTAAAAAGATAAAATTATTCTAAGTATGCACCATATTTCTCATAGACTAACAGTTTACTTTTGCTAGTCAGGGAATTTACTTCCAAATTATACAGACATTGTAGTTTAAGTCAATGTCTGGATTTTGAGAATAGTCATAGACTGAGACAACAAAAGGCAATGGTCCAAAATATCTGAGGATTAAAACAGAATTAAACAATATAATAAGATATATCAAAATATAAAAAAATAAGCAGCCAAACTTGACTTCAACTAACTGGAGTGTTTTAGAGTGGGGGACTACAAATTTTTCTCTATGAACATTTCAGTAGTAAATTTAGAAAAATCTTTTGGGAAAATATAATTTTTCAGCTATATGGAAAAAGTATAAACCAGCTCACATAATTGCCCACTACATGGAAAGCACAATCCTAAACCTTTACATGTAAGTGACTCTTTTAATTCTCATTTTAAAAACCTATACAATAGGGGCTGAGAGATGGCCTAATGGTTAAGAGCACTGACTGATCTTGCAGAGGACCTGGGTTTGATCTCCAGCACCCACATGGTGGCTGAGAACCGTCTTTAACGCTAGTCCCGGGAGAATCCGACACCCTCTTCTGACCACTGTGGCACTGCACAACACGGGTGCACAGACCTACATGCAGACAGTACATTCATTGACATAAAAAAAAAAAAACCTATACAATAGGAGTGCACAGAGCTTAGATAAGGGATTTCCCAGGACCACCTGAAGCACAGATAGGAGCTGGGCACTTCAGCCAGGTGGATTGTTAGATAATTCTATCACTGGGTTGTTGGATAATTGTTTCATTGGTTTCTTGGATAATTAAATCACTGTCTTGTGTGGCTGTGGGGTGGAATCGCCCTGCTAGCTGGTGTAAAAGGTGGGCCTGTTGCCACTTTGAGACTTGAGTGCACAGAGCTTAGATCGGTGATTTCCCAGGACTACCTGAAGCACAGAGTAAGTGAGGCATATCCCTCCTCCCCAACAGGAATTGCTGAGGGATTATCCAAGTGGATTTTTTGGGAGAACCTTCAGAACAGAAAGAGAATGAGCTAGACTTCCAATATACAAACAAAATTGAAAGCCTGAAACCTAGACAAGTAAACACTCCACAAACAAGGAGAAAAAAAAAAAGGCATCTGAAGGAGGCAAGCCAAGAAACCCTTCAAGAAGCATTTGGGATTTGCATCAGAATACAGGCAAAAGGGAAACCTACATGCCAGGGACACGATGAAGGAATAACATGGGAAAGGTGCAGGATAATTCCACACCAAGCTCTACCAACCCTGTGGGAGATTCCTACAGTGGGATCCCCTGGCGGTGGCCCAGGACACAGATCTTAGAGGAACAATTGCAGACATATTCAAAGAAATCAAAGAATATAAAGAACAAATCAGAGAACTAAGGAGAGAGAATGAAAAACTCAAGAAGGACCTAGAGGGAGAGAATGACAAACTTCAGAAAGAACTAAAGGGAGAGAATGACAAACTCCAGAAGGAAATAGAAACACTGAAAAAGGAAACCAACCAGCAAAGCAAGGAGCTACAGGAAGAGATTGAGAAGTTCCAAAAGGAAGTGGAAATACAAAGAAATCACAGGATGAAATGAAAAAGGAAATCAAACACTCATCCAATCAAGAGGAAAGGAACAGAAAAAGCCTCAGAAGTATAATGGAGGAAGCAGAACAAAGACTATCAGATCTGGAAGATAACACAGAACAACTAAAAAGCTCAAGTAAAAATTATGAAAAATTTAAAAATACACAAAAGTGGAACAACCAGGAAATGTGGGACACTATGAAAAGATCAAACCTCGGCATCATAGGAATAGAGGAAGGAGAAGAATCCCAAGAGAATGGTATTGATCAGATCTTCAACGGAATAATATATGAAAATTTCCCCATGGGCTGGAGAGATAGCCTAGCGGTTAAGAGCACCGACTGCTCTTGCAGAGGACCCAAGTTCGATCCCCAGCACCCACGTAGTGGCTGAGAACCATCTGTAACTCCAATTCCACGAGAACTCCAGTTCCAGGGGAATCCGAGACCCTCTTCTGAACTCGGCATTGTATGACACGGGTGCACAGACCTGCATGCAGATGGTACACTCATGCACATACAAAAATAAATAAAAATAAAAAAAAAATTAAAAAAAATTTCCCCAAACTAAAATAAGACAAACCCATACAAATACAAGAAGCACATAGAACTCCAAACAGACAAGATTAAAAAAGAAACTCCCCGTGCCATATCATAGTTAAAACGCTAGATGCCCAAAACAAAGACAAAATTCTGAGAGCCACAAGAGAAAAACAACAAGTTACATATAAGGGGAAACCTATCAGAATTACAACTGACTTCTCGGTGCAAACTATGAAAGCAAGAAGAACGTGGAGCAAAGCATTCCCAGTATTAAAGGACTATAGATACTGACCCAGGTTACTATACCCAGCAAAAATGTTAATTATAGTTGAAGGAGAGAGAAAAATCTTCCACAACATAAACAAGATGATAGAATACATGTCTGGAAAACCAACCCTTCAGAGAATACTTGAAGCAATTCAAAGGACAGAAGAGAGGAGCAACTATCCTCAGGCACCTAGAAAGAGAAATTAATAAAAACATAACTGCAGAAGTAGAAACCTAGACTAAAAATGCAAATGGATAAGGTGAAAGGAAGCAACACACATCTTTCAATTATAAACTTAAATATTAATGGACTAAACTCCCCAATCAAAAGACATAGACTGGGAAAATGGATTAGGAAACAAAACCCATTTATATGTTGTCTACAAGAAACCCATCTCACTCTCAAGGATAGGCACCAACTTAAGGTGAAGGGATGGAAAAAAATATTCCAAGCAAATGGTACCAAAAAGAAAGCAGGTGTTGCTATTTTAATATCAGACAAAATAGACTTCAAAGCAAAAGATATCAGAAGAGACAAAGTAGGCCACTACATCTTTACCAAAGGAAAAACTGACCACGAAGATTTCACAATCATGAATATATATGCACCAAACTCTGGTGCACCAAACTTTATAAAGACAATTCTCCAGGACCTCAAGGCACAGATTAACCCCAGCGCACACATAGTAGGGGACTTCAATACCCCACTGAGCCCTTTGGACAGGTCAACCTAACAAAGAATAAACAGAGAGACATCTGAATTGAATGATATGATACACCAAATGGACCTCACAGACATCTACCGAATATTCCACCCAAATACCAGAGACTACACTTTCTACTCAGCACCCCATGGAACATTCTCCAAAATAGACCACATACTGGGACACAGAAAAAAACTCAACAAATACAAAAAGATTGAAATAATTTCATGCATTCTATCAGAACACAGTGCAATAAAGCTCAATATCAACACCAGAATAAGCCCTATTATCTACAAGAACACATGGAGACTAAACAACACACTTCTGAATAATGAATGGGTCAAGGAAGAAATAAAGAAATAAAAGCATTCCTGGAACTGAATGACAATGATAATACAGCACAACAAAACCTATGGGATAATTTAAAAGCAGTCCTAAGAGGGAAGTTTATAGCCCTGGGTGCCTATATTAGAAAAACAGAAAGAACACAAGTAAACGATTTAACACTGCAGTTAAGAACACTTGAGAGATAACAACAAATGAACCCTAAATGCAACAGACAGAAGAAATAACAAAAATCAGAGCAGAAATCAATGAAACAGAAACAAAGAAAATAGTACCAAAAAAAAAAAAATCAATGAATCCAAAAGTTGGTTCTCTGAGAGAATAAACAAGATAGACAGATCCAGTTAACCAAAAGAAAGAAAGAGCAACTCCAAATCAAAAGAATCTGAGTTGAAAGGGGAAATATCACGACAATGAAAAGATCCAGACAATTATATGGGAATACTTCAAAAACCTATACTCTACTAAGTTTGAAAACCTAGGAGAAATGGATGAATATCTGAAATCCTGGGACTCACCAAAGCTTAACCAAGAAGAGATCGATAGCTTAAACAGACCCATGATATATGAAGAAATTGAAGATGTCATAAGAAACCTCCCAACTAAAAAAAGCCCAGGCCCAGATGGTTTTAAGGCAGAATTCTATAAAACATTTTAAAAAAGACTTACAACTGCCGGGCATGGTGGCACACGCCTTTAATCCTAGCACTTGGGAGGCAGAGGCAGGTGGATCTTTGCGAGTTCCTGGTCTACAGAGTGAGTTCCAGGACAGCTGGGGCTACAGGGAGACCCTGTCTCAAAAAGACCAAAAAAAAAAAAAAAGACTTACAACTATTATTACTCAAATTGTTCAGAAGGATACAAGCAGAGGGAAATAGCCCAAATTCCTTCTATGAAGCCAGCATCACTCTAATACCAAAACCAGGCAAAGATACAACAAAAAAGGAGAACTATAGAACGATCTCCCTAATGAACACAGATGCCAAAATTCTAAACAGGATTCTTGCAAACCCCTACAGACCCACATCAAAAAGATCATTCATCATGATCAAGTTGGATTCATACCAGAGATGCAGGGATGGTTCAACATATGAAAATCAATAAGTATAATAAAACACATAAATGGACTGAAAGACAAAAACCACATGATCATCTCAATCGACACAGAAAAGCCTTTGACAAAATCCGTCATCCCTTCATGCTTAAAGTCCTAGAGGGAATTGGATTGGAGGGATCATTCCTCAATGTAATCAAAGCCACATATAGGAAATCCACAGCCAACATCATCCTACATGGAGAAAAAACAGAACCATTCTCCTTAAAGGCAAGGCTGCCTCCTGTCACCACTCTTCTTCAATATAGTGCTTGAAACACTTGCTAGGTGTTAATAAGGCAAGGAACAGGAATTAAAGGAGTACTAATTGGAAAAGAGGAAGTCAAGCTATCCCTTTTTGCTGATGATATGATTGTTTACCAAAGGGATGATAAAAACTCCACCAGAGGGGGCTGGAGAGATAGCCTAGCGGTTAAGAGCGCCGACCGCTCTTACAGAGGACGCCGGTTCGATCCCCAGCACCCACATGGCGGCTAAGAACCGTCTGAAACTCCAATTCCAGGAGAACTCCAGTTCCAGGGGAATCCGATACCCTCTTCTGACCTCCGCGGCGTTGCACGACACGGGTGCACAAACTTGCATGCAGACAGTACATTCATACACATACAGAAATAAATAAAATTAATAAAAAAAAAAAAAATTAAAAAAACTCCACCAGAAAACTCTTAGAAACGATTAAGAGTTTCAATAAAGTGGCAGGATACAAAATTAGCTTTTCTTTACACCAACAACAAGCAACTGAAGAAGGAATTCAAGGAGAACTTCCCACTCACAAATAGCCTCAAAAACAATAAAATACCTTCCCACTCACAATAGCCTCAAAAACAATAAAACACCTAGGAACAAACCTAACCAAAGATACCAAAGAAAATTTTAAATTACAAAAAAAATTTTAAACCCCTGAAGAAGGAAATTGAAGAAGACATCAGAAGATGGAAAAACCTCCATGCTCATGGCTCGGAAAAATTAATATAATAAAAATGTCCATGTTACCCAAATTAATATACAGATTCAACACAATCCCAATTAAAATTCATAAGAGTTTCTTCACAGGCTTGGAAAAAAAGCCCTTTATTTTATATGGAAAAACAAAAGACCCTGAATAGCCAAAGCAACCCTGAGCGAAAAAAGAAATACAGGGGGGATTTCTATACCAGACTTCAAACTATACTACAGGGCTATAGTCATAAAAACAGCTTGGTACTGGCACAAAAACATACCTGTTGACCAATGGAACAAAACTGAAGATCCAAACTTGAGCACATACAATTTCGGCCATCTCATATTTGACAAGGGGGCCAAGAAGACACAATGGAGGAAAGACAGCATCTTCAGCAAGTGATATTAGCAAAACTGGATCACCACTTGTAGAAGAATAAAGTTAAACCCCTACCTCTCACCCTGTACAAAAGTCAACTCCAGATGGATCAAAGATCTCAACGTGAAACCCAAAACTCTGAAGGTGATAGAAGAAAAAGTTGGCAACAGCCTACAAGACATAGGTGTAGGAAAAGACTTCCTAAATCAGACAGCAGCTGCGCAAGAAATAAGATTGACAATTGACAAATGGGACCTCATTAAACTCAAAAGCTTCTGTACATCAAAAGAAACAATCAAGGAAATGAAAAGAAAACCCACAAAGTGGGAGGAAACCTTCACCACAGATTCATCTGACAAAGCATTGATTTCCAGGATATATAAACTACTCAAAAAACAAAGAAGAAAGAAAACAAATGACCCACTCAAAAATGGAGCAAAGAGCTGAACAGAGACTTCACAAGTGAGGAATTAGAGATGGTTGAAAACATCTTAAAAAGTGTTCAATATTGCTAATAATTAAGGAAATGCAAATGAAAACCACTTTAATATATCATCTTACTCCAATAAGACTGGCTAGGATCAAGAAAACAAATGATACCAAGTGCTGGAGAGGTTGTGGGGAAAGGAGAACACTCATCCACTGCTGGTGGGAATGTAAACTCATACAGCCACTATGGAAAGCAGTGTGGAGAACCCTTGGAAGACTCACAATGAACTTGCCACCTGACCCAGCCATACCATTCCTGGGTGTATACCCACAAGACTCATCTTACAGCAGAGATACATGCACAGCCATGTTTATTGCAGCTCTCTTCACAATAGCAAGGAGCTGGAACCAACCCAAGTACCCCTCAACTGACAAGTGGATAGAGAAAATGTGGTACAAGTACACAATGGAGTTCTATGCAGTGATAAAGAAAGATGACATCATGAGCTTTGCAGGTAAATGGATGGAGCTAGAAGATATCATGTTAAGTGAAGCAACACAGTCCCAGAAAAACAAACCATGGATGGTATCCCTTATCTGTGGATGCTAGTGCCAATTACCTAGTTGTAAGGCAAACTGATTAATGTGATCTGAAAACAACTGTGCTCTTATATTGTGAATCCCTTAATAGGTTCTAGAACTAAGCTACCATTTATTTTCAGAGTTAGGAAGTTTTGGTATATGGATGAAGGATATGTATGTATATTTTAGAGTAATATAAAATCAAAGGAATGTGGAAAAACCAGTTTGTCATACATCATGTCTAACCACAGTATTTATTTTTTGCTTTTTAATATTTCTTATACAAGGCTGCTTGAGCTTTTGTCCAAGGATTTTCTAAAATATTATAAAGTAGTTAAAAGTATCAGGCTGGTATAACTTAGCCTTTCTGGATGCTTAATGACCATACTTAATGCCCATACTAATTTGGCTGAAGGTCTTAAGGGATAACTTTGTTCCTTTCCCTCAGAGGTCAACTAAGTCCCAGGGGACTATGCATGGGGTCATCTCTTGAAATGTCCTGTAGATGTGAGTCACCAGTCCTCCTAGCAGGGAGGTCTTGGAAATCCACTAATGGGACTTCAGCCAGTGTCCAGTCTATAAAGAGGAAAGTCTGCTCATGCTTCAAAAAGGAAAGCCTGGTCTAGTAAGACCTGACTTTGCCCAAGTGGATAGAACTGATGATTGAAAAGCCAAAAGAAGCCAGGGGCTCCCTCCCCCCTGCCAAAAAAAAAAAAAAAAAACAAATCTTAAGTTTGAGGACCAGATCCTCAACTGACCTTGAGAAAACAAAAACCTTGGTTAATCTGGGCTAACTGTGTGGAATTAAACATCCAAAAGGAAAGTATAACCAGAAATAAATAAATAGTAAATCCTGAGAAATTGTACTTCAGGGAAAAAAAAATAGACATTATCTCAATTTATAGATAAGGAAACTCAGGCATAGAGAAGGTCTGTGGTTCCTCCGAACTCCTCAGTCATGAATGGAGTAATGGTTTGCATTATGTTAAACTCCAAAGCTTATATGTTACATTCTTGGTCCCCAGTGCATCAGTGTTCAGAGATGCAGCCTTGGGAGATAATTGGATCATGAGGTCTTTCACGTTATGCTAGATTATTTATGGCTTCATAAGTTTTAATGAGTACTAGAAGCTGGAAAACTTTAGAAGGTGGGTCTTTGGAGGAAAGAGGTCACTTAGGGAATAACCTTAAGGGCCTGTTTTTGTCCCCAATAATGACCTCTCTATCTCTTCCTGGCTACTATATCATCAGCAACTTTGCTCCATCAGTGTTCCGTGCCAGATTGTTCTGCCTCACCACCGGCCCAAACCCAAGAACCCATGGACTGATACTTCTGATCTGAACTATGAGCACAATTAACCTTCCCTTAATTTGATCTTCTCCAGTGCTTTTTCACAGTAATGACAAATTGACTAACACAGATTTGAATCTAAAATTAACATACCAAAGTTTTCTCCATGCTGTTTTGCAACAGGATCAATAATCTTATAATTTGCTTTTGGTATAGCAATTAGAATGTCTGGTTAAAGTTTCAAGTAGCAGGTTAGTATTCTATGAGAACATAGAATATCCAAATAAATTGTGTAAAATTTCTTAATGTTAGTACTTTGTTAGATATCACATGTTCAGCACAAGAACTGAAGACCCAATAGAAGTTCAATAAAGCCAGGCATGGTGGGCACACCTTTAATCCCAGCACTCGGGAGGCAGGGGCAGGCAAATCTCTATGAGATCAAGGCTAGCCTGGTCTACATAATGAGTTCTAGGCCAGCTGGGACTACAGGGAGACCCTGTCTCAAAACAAACAACAAACAAAACAAAATAAGATCAATGATAAAATGTTCTACAGTCTGATTAGCTGAGAGACAGACAGAGAGACAGAGAGAGACAGAGAGAGAGAGAGAGAGAGAGAGACAAAGAGAAGAGAAACTCTGTTATACTTGGTAGCAAAATGTAGTAATTAACTTTTATTAAATTCCTACTGTGTGCCAAGAATCATTCTAAATACTTTAATTAATGTTATTTAATCTTACCACAACCTGGTAAGACACCTGTCTTATCCCCATTTTGTAAGTGAGGTCAAGTGGGAAGTTGCATCTCATTCTGTCTTCCTCCATTCTTTTTCCCTGGAGTTTTAGATCTTTGGGGTTTTCTTGCTTTATATTGGTGGCTAATTTAGAAATTTCTAGTTCTTTTCCCTGGTAAAAGATTAAAGTGTTTGATTTATAAATGAGTTGAAAGATAATTGCTGCTTCATCACATAATAAAAACAAAATAAAAATCTGAAGGCATTTTGCTTCCTGATTACTAGGGAACTATCCCATAATATAGCTTAGTACAAGATTATGACTGTTTTTTTTTTTTCTAATCTTGGCTCTGCCTCTATCTTAATTGATTCTTACTGCTATAACAAAATAAAATTAAACAAGGTAATTTGCATACAACAAAAACCTATTCTGAGACCAAGGTGCCAGCAGAGGTAATATCTCATGATGGCTTACTCTCTGCTTCAAAGATGGTACCGGGGCTGGAGAGATGGCCTAGTGGTTAAGAGCGCTGACTGCTCTTACAGAGGACCCGGGTTCGATCCCCAGCACCCACATGGTGGCTGAGAACCGTCCGTAACTCCAATTCCAGGAGAACTCCAGTTCCAGGGGAATCTGACACCCTCTTCTGACCTCCGTGGCATTGCATGACATGGGTGCACAAACCTACATGCAGATAGTACATTCATACACATAAAATAAATAAGTAAATAAATAAATAAATAGTTTCTTTATGTGATCGTGTGCAAATTCAATTCCAAAGATAGTGCCTTTGAATGAATTATAGGGAAACATAGCTGCCTTGATTGTATTTCTGAGGTAAGGGGGGAGAAGATGAAGGAATAAAAAAAGAAGGAATAAAAGAAGAAGGAATAAACGAGGCAGGAGGTTATAAAAGCATCTAAACATGTTTTCTCCTATCCTCACTCAACGTTGTCCATCACCTACTTGATGTTTTATATTGTATAGAGAAGAACCTAACAGAACTTTCTAGAACTAATATGCTTGCATGAGAACAGACCTCCATGCTATTATGGTGAGATCACTTGTAGCCCTTCTTCTCTGTCTGCTTGCCATCTTTCCTGGTGTGTCACCAAAGCTGCTGATGAGCCACACCCTCAAAAACAACTCAGAGACAGATTTTTCCTTAACCACAGATGACAATGGCAAATTGAGATATTTTTAACTAGGTCACATAGCTATCAAATTGATCATTCTTCCTCTGCTTTCAACAAACATTTACTGAGATTAAAAAAATTATTTATTTTTATTACTTTCTGTGTATGAGTGTATTACATGCATGTGTCTAGGTACACCAAGGAGGTTAGAAGAGGGTGTTGGATCCCCTGGAACTAGAGTTATACACAGTTGTTAGCTGCCATGTGGGGTTACAAATCAAACCTGGGTCCTCTGCAAGAGCAGCCAGTGCTCTTAATTGCTGAGCCATCTCTCTAGGCCCTAACAAACATTCATTGAGAATTTATACTCAGCAAGTTCTTAACTGGAACCTAGCATCAGGAATAGCAAGATGAATTAAACATACTGGCTGTCCTTGGTCACTTTGTAGTAGCAGCAAGGCTCAAATGCCTTATACACTGCCTGTGTAGACTTGCCATTCATAACTCTTGTCATCTAACCTGTGGCCTCAGTTTTTGCCTTCTGTCCAGCTCGTGTGCTAGCATTGTTACTTGCAAATATTTCAGAGCATCTAAACTTTATCCTTTTCTCTCTGGGCCATACAAGATTTGTACTCCTGGGCTCTACCTAGGGAAGAGTGGCATGTGCTTATTCTGTACACGGCCCCTAGTAGACCTCGGTGATGTCACCCCTGTGAGGACTAGGTCTGTGCTTCCTAGTTCTGAGTTGATGAGCGATGGAAATGGTCACAGTACAGTAGATGTGTGTATGATGTAAATGTACATGTGTGCATGTGTGTGACACAAGTGGCTATGAAGATGAATTGCTGGGGTACTTGCCATTTTTAATTATAATGTAAGGCCTCCCTTTTTATAGTTCACTCTGAAAATATTAATTGTGACCCAAAGAGGCATGGGATCAAATCCTTATTTATTTCTTTCTTATTTACTTGTTGCTGTGGGTATGAATACGCCACGACGTGCACATGTGAAGTATGGAGGTCAGAGGATGACGTTTAGGGATTGGTTCTCTCCTTCCACTGTGTGGATCTCAGGGATCCAACTCAGGTTTTCAGGCTTGGAAGTAAATGCTTTTGCCCACTGAGCCATCTAAGTGATAAAATTGTATGATAGAAGATAAGGTATCTGTATGTTTGGCTTGTGGCATTAATTTTTTTTTCTTTTTGGTCTTTTTGAGACAGGGCCTCACTATGTTGCCCTGGCAGGCCTGGAACTCACTCTGTAGACCAGGCTGGCCTTGAACTCACAGAGAGATACACCTGCCTCTCCCCCTCCACCCCTCGATTACATTATTTTTATATTGTCTCTTTTCTCCAAGGAATGTCTCCATTCTTTTCCCATTATTTTTTACTCCACCCTAATTATGTTTTTATAATCAGAAATGACAGTTTATTTAATGACATAATACTAGGCCAAAAAACATCGAATTGGTACTTATTTGTGATTTTAAAAAGAGGTTGTCAGGGGCTAGAGAGATGGCTCAGTAGTTAAGAGCACCGACTGCTCTTGCAGAGGACCCGGGTTCGATTCCCAGCACCCACATGGTGGCTAAGAACTGTCTTTAAGCCAGGCATGGTGGGACACACCTTTAATCCTAGCACTGGGGAGGCAGAGAGAGGTGGATCTCTGTGAGCTCAAGGCCAGCCTGGTCTACAGAGTGAGTTCCAGGCCAGCTGGGGCTATAGGGAGACCCTGCCTCAAAAAGACAAAAAAAAAAAANNNNCAAAAAAAAAAAAAAAAAAAAAAAAAAAAAAAAAAAAAAGAGGTTGACAGCTGTGTGTGGTGGCACATACCTTTAATCCCAGCACTCAGAAGCCAGAGGCAGGCAGATTTCTGTGAGTTCAAGGCCAGCCTGGTCTACAGAATGAGCCCCAGGACAGCTGGGGCTACAGGGAGACCCAGTCTCAAAAAGACCAAAATAAACAAATAAACAAATAAACAGTTGTTAAGAGCACTGGCTGCTCTTGCAAAGGACCCAGATTCCATTTCCAGCATTCACATGGCTGCTAACAACGGTCTGTTTGTTTTAGGACATGCAGCACCCTCTTTGTGGCTCTCTGAGCATTGCGTGACACATTCATGGAGGCAAAACACTCATACACATCTAAATGTAAATAAATAAGTAGTTGTCTGCAAACATATTATAGTAAGGCAATTTTTTCTTCTCTGCAGCCAAGGATATAACAGTTTTGAAGACACGTAGGGATGCTCTGGGAGCCCAGCATTAGCAGATCATCAGAACTTGCTGGAGAGGCCCCGCCGTCTTAATTAGGAAAATGAAAAGTAGAGGCTACTGCTTCCGGCTCTGTGTACCGTCCTGACCCAGCCCGGTAATGCCACACATAGAGCAGTGATGGAACAGTCTTCCTGGTGCTGCACAACACAGAAACCTGGACCCTGGACAGAATTCATTTCCACAAATGAGAAAATGAGTGTGAGAAACTAAAAGAGAAAAGTGTGAATCACCTACTTAGAAGACATGTAATGAGCAAACCAAAAAGTAGAAGAGATAAAGATATGGGAAGGTTAAAGCCTGGAAAGACTCTGGCAATCGTGTAGATTTGATCAGCACAGAATCCTGAGCCAAGGGTAGAAAACAAGCATGTTTTTTAAACACATTGCTTACTTCCAAGACAACAAGAGAAAACAGCAGTCCTCCAATACCATGACTTTTCAAAATGTACTAAATGTTCTATCCAGTGTAATTAGGAAAAAAAATTAAAAAGATGAGAAAAAAAACCAAAGTACTTAATTCCATGTGATACAGTTGTTTATATAGAAAAAAATTGGGAGACAACAGATGATTAGAACAGAAATTTAAGAACTGGCTGGATATAAGATAAACATACAAGACCCAGTACTTATGTTTCTATATACCAACAACAAAGAGTTAGAAAAGACTACTTTAATTTTGTATTTATTTATTTTTTTTTTAACTCTTATTTTGTTTGGTTTTGATACAGGGCCTCCCTGTAGCTCTAGCTGGCCTGGAACTCACTCTGTAGACCAGGCTGGCCTTGAATTCATGGAGATCCACTTGCCTCTGTCTCCCAAGTCCTAGGATTAAAGGCATGCACCATCACACCCAGTTTAATTTTTTTACTTATATATTTTAAGTTTTTATATGTATGAGTGTTTTGCCTGCATGTAGGTAAGTGCACCATGTGTATATAATACCCAAAAGAGGGCATCAGATCCCCTGGAATTGGTGTTACAGACCGTCGTTAGCCACCATATGGGTTCTGAGAACCAAATCCAGGTCCTTTTTAAAAGCAGCCAGTGTTCTTAACTGCCGAGCCATCTCTCCAGCCCTCAAAATACCACCTTTACATTCATACACATACAGAAATAAATAAAATTAATTAAAAATAAAAAAAATGTATGTTGGCATAAGAAATAATTTAATGCATATTTGGTAAAAAATGAAATATATGCAAATTTTATACATTTTCAAGTGTATAGTAAATGAGTTCAACTTCAGTTGTTAATGTTTGTAAAATGCTTAGTCCCTAGGTAATTACTGCANGCATTGCACGACACGGGTGCACAGACCTGCATGCAGACAGTACATTCATACACATACAAAAATAAATAAATAAATAAATAAATAAATAAATAAATAAATAAATAAATAAAAAATAAAAAATAAAAAAAATAAAAAAATAAAAAGATGTCATTCAGGGTTGAAGAGATGGCTCAACAGAAAAGGGCACTTGTGGGCTGGAGAGATGGCCTAGCGGTTAAGAGCGCCGACCGCTCTTGCAGAGGACCCGGGTTCGATCCCCAGTATCCACATGGCGGCCGAGAACCGTCTGAAGCTCCAATTCCAGGAGAACTCCAGTTCCAGGGGAATCCGACACCCTCTTCTGACCTCCGCTGCATTGCACGACACGGGTGCACAGACCTGCATGCAGACAGTACATTCATACACATACAGTAATAAATAAATAAATAAACAAACAAATAAATAAATAAATAAATAAATAAATAAATAAATAATAAATGAAAAAGGCACTTGCAGTTAAGCTTGATGATCTGAGTTTGAGCTCTGGAACCCACATGGTGGAAAGAGAGGACTGACTCCTCCATACTAAGCACTGGTACACACCACTTCCAACGCATAAACAAATATAAAAAAATTAAATATATCATAAAAATATGTCATTTGTTAAAAATAGCCAAAATCTGTCTGGAAATAAGCCTTATCATAAATTGGCACTATTTTACGAAGAAAGTGACAAAACTATTGAGATCTTCCTAAGGTGGACTTAATTGCATAGAGAATTATATAATTCAATATATAAACAAATCCAAAATTAAGTTCAAATATACTACAATTCCTATTACACCCAACAGACATGAGTATGTGAAACAGAACTGAGCTGCTGATATATGGAATGAATCTTGAATTATTTGAGGAGCCTGGTAGAACTTATAGCAACTCTTGTTGAAAATTACTCCCTGCAAATTCTGTTATGAAATGGATGAACATAATTATTTACCAAGATCTAGAATATTTATGCCAACATCAGAAAATTAATGTGATTTCTTGGCAAAGCAATCACTGTCTCAGTTGCAATTTAGCATTTTCCATCCATGACTCATAAGGAAAGTCTGGAATACCTGCCCAGTGCCTTATATGGGTACAGACATTAGGCTTCCAGAGCTAGAGAGAAGAATGTGTTACCGAGTTCACACTGCCACACATGAGAGCATCCAGAGGTATCTGGATGACGATAGCTCACCCAAAGGCCTCTCGTTAAACTGTAACAGGCATGCCACCTGTTCTTCAGAGGCCAATAAGTGATCTTTGAACAGGGTTGGAGTTAAAAAGTAAACCCAGGTTTCACGTTTCTGCGTTGTCGTAACTGAAGTGCTCCTAACAGCTGACTGGCTCTGAGTGTGCCGTGTTTGCTTCTGAGATTGGCTCATTGTTTACATTTTAAAGGCAGAACACATTTGCTATGAAAAACTTTTCCCAAATAGTCTGATTGCTTTTGAAGCAGCTCTTGAAACCATAACACTGTGTAATCAGACAAGTTGTACTATAGTTACCTTTCTAACTCTAACAACATTGAGTTTTGGGTATTTTAAAGTACAAAGAGAATCCAAAATGAAAGACTATAAAGCATCATACTACTATTTTTGAATTATGAATTCTCAAGAGCACAGATAAGATCTTTGGGCGATGAGATTTTTTTTTCAGGTGACATAAAAGCATCATATAGAATATGGAAAAACCCAACGAGTGACGTGATGGGTGTTTCCTTTTGACATTTTCTTCATGCTTCTGACTCACCCCTTCACCCTGACTTTCCTCTCACACATCCTCTTCATTGTTAGAAAGATGTTGTTAGACACAAACTGAAATACAGACTGAGAGAACATGTCTGACGATCTGTTTCCTACAATATATACGTTAAGTGCGATGCAGGTTTTAATTCACTTTGTCTTGTCTTGTTCACTAGTCACTAAAATATCATTTGAAAACAATGAAGCTGTAGGTCATCTAATCAGATGAATCAATTGGGTCCATTTGACATTTCTAGAATACTCCTCCTCACAACAGCATAACAATGCTTGTTCTTCCCAAACTCACATGGAATATACAGCAAGATAGACCATTTAAATAGAACCGGACCCATACAGAATTTCTCCTAAGACCACAGTGGGGTTAAAGCAGAAATCATTTTTTGAAAGTAGCTGGAGGGCTGGAGAGATGGCCTAGCGGTTAAGAGCGCCGACTGCTCTTGCAGAGGACCCGGGTTCGATCCCCAGCACCCACATGGCGGCCGAGAACCGTCTGAGACTCCAGTTCCAGGAGAACTCCAGCTCCAGGGGAATCCGAGACCCTCTTCTGACCTCCGCGGCATTGCACGACACGGGTGCACAGACCTGCATGCAGACAGTACATTCATACACATACAGAAATAAATGAAATAAAAAAAAAATTAAAAAAAAAAAAAGAAAGTAGCTGGAGAATCTTCTAGTATCTGAAAAAAACATGAAAAACACAGCATGCTTCTGAGTAACCATGCCCAAGAGAAAAGTCTCAAGAGCAACAAAAATATTTTGAGTTACTGGGCATGACGGCTCAAACAAATAATGTCAGCATTCAGGAGGCTGAAGCAGGAGGATCTCTGTGAATTCCAGGCCAGCCTGGGGTATAGAATAAGACCGTGTCTCAAAGATACATTTTGCAGTTAAATGAAAATTAAAAGCACAACTTAAAAATTATGGAACACAGCAAAAGGAGCACTTAGAAACTGGCAGCATCAAATGCTGATTTTAGAACAATAATCTCCTTAGCAGGTTAGGAAATTCTACCTTAGAATGCTAAGGAAAAGGGTGAAAAAGTTGATTAGCAAGCATAGAAAAATTTGTTCAGTTTCAGCTACGATCAAATTGAATAAAAACATCATTTTTCTCATACTGAACTAGGAAACATACCTTGAAGTATAATAATTATGCTGGTATGGATGAGGAAACAGCATAAATGGGAAATCTTTTAGGAAGAAATTTTGCAATGTGGCCTAAATGTACCTTTCCTTTGGCCTGGTATTTCTAATTTAATGGATTATCAGGAAACAATACCGGACTAGAAAATATTTAATTCACAGAGACAACTACTAAAGTGTTAGTATATTGAAAATAGCCCATGTCCAAATAACTGCAGCATTAAGAACAAGATAGATTCACTCGTGGAAACAGTCGACAGCCATGAGCATCAATGTCTTAAGAAAATTATTAATAATTTAGTCACAAGCATATGGGGCTGAAGAAATGGCTCATCGTTATGAACACATGCTACTCTTGTATAAGATCCAAGTTAGGTTCCCAGCACCTACACAGAGGCTAACAACCATCCATAACTCCAGTTCCAGTGGATCCTACACCCTCTTCTGACCCCCACAGGAATTGCACAACATGGGTGCACTTACATACATGTAGTCAAAACCACTCACGCATAATAAAAAAGTAACAAAATATAAAAAAATAAGTGAGAAGCATGAAGAACAAAAGTTGCCTGGAGAAGGAGATATACCAGAAGGGAAACTTGTGTTTCCACATAGTAGGCTTTTCTTATTTACTGCTTTTTTTGTATTTCCTTCAAACCCAGAATGGCTTTGCTCATGAACTCTAGACTCTGTGATTTGGACAGTAGCCTCTCCAGGTATATAATGTGCATTCTCGTGTATAATATGAGGATGCTGACAGAAAAAATCTCTTCCCAGGGTGGTTGTCAGATCTAAATGTGGTTGTGTTTGTAGGATGCTTAGCACAGGGCCTGCTGTGCACTAAGTCTTCATTAAATGCTAGCCACTGTTATTGTTTATAATGAGGGGGGAAGTTCTATCAAAAGTAAGCACTTGAGGACAAGTTCGTCCAGATTTAGGCACATTTTGTTCTACAGAAGACTCTATTTACCTAATCCTTTAACTGATATGCAGATTCAAGACTATATACTGATTGCAGAGTATTTTATGTCCATAAAGGGGCAATTAAAGTTTATATACATATAAAGTACACATTGGGAAAACACAAGTATGTTTGATTCTCTTTGTGTATTTAAAAGTGCTATACCCAAGACAATGCCGTTAATACTGGAAAAGAAGTCAAAGCTACTGACTGGCTATTTATTATCTAAAGTCTATAGGTCCTGATTTTTTTTTATTAAAAGATAGTAATCTGTAGCTCCTTCACCCTGTCAGTGGGTGAGAGAGAGACCAGAGAGTATAGCAGTCCACAGAGCCAAGTTCCTCCAAGGTCAGTAGTGGACTGAGAAATCCTCTAGCAAATCAGGATTCTCTTCAGTATAAAACTAAATATAATTTTTTAAAGTGTTGCAATAGCACAATACAATTTCATGACTAAAAGCACACTTCTGTCCATCATGGAAATGACATTAATGATCATTGCTATCATTTTCCAGGACCATTCATGAACACTGCCATCATTTTCAGGAGGACCATTCATGGACACTGCTACTATTTTCCAGGAGGACCATTCATGGACACTGCTATTATTTTCCAGGAGGACCATTCATGGACACTGCTATTATTTTCCAGGAGGACCATTCATGGACACTGCTATTATTTTCCAGGAGGACCATTCATGGACACTGCTATTATTTTCCAGGAGGACCATTCATGAACACTGCTACCATTTTCTTTTTTTTTAATTTTTTTTAATTTAATTTTATTTATTTCTGTATGTGTATGAATGTACTGTCTGCATGCAGGTTTGTGCACCCGTGTCGTGCAATGCCACGGAGGTCAGAAGAGGGTCTCGGATTCCCCTGGAACTGGAGTTCTCCTGGAATTGGAGTTTCAGACGGTTTTCGGCCGCCATGTGGGTGCTGGGGATCGAACCCGGGTCCTCTGTAAGAGCGGTCGGAGCTCTTAACCGCTAGGCCATCTCTCCAGCCCCTGCTACCATTTTCTAGAAGGATTCCCTCTTCCTTGCTCCCAGTCAAACCTTCCTGAGGGACAACAGAAAGTGAGAAAATACCATGCTTTTCCATATGAAGATGGGATCTTTCACAATTATGTTAAACTTACTACATGCATGAAAGCATGCTGGAGTTCAAGAGCAATAGGCATTGGATTATTGCTTTGGACTTGGAGGTTCAGTTCTATAAATTGAACAAGAAATATTTTTTTGGTTAAACAGAATTTGTAAGTAGTTAAGTTCTGATGTAGAGCATGTGAGGTACCATTTCTAAGGATGAAGAAACATGTTTTTATCATGAGCCTGAGTGATGATTGCCTTAGAAATTTCTAGTTTAATTCGTTTGCAGCTTTTCCAAAGTGTATCAGCACTTAAAACCATTGCCTTGAGCTCTGCAGAGAGTGTTAGGTAGAATCCCTTAATGAGCTTCTTCTGAGAATCTGGATTCCTATCTGTAAGGAAGTCCATTGTGGAAAATTTGAGATTGATGAAAATTGTGTAATAATTTGCCTTCTAAATTGCATTGTAATCTTTTGAGATTTGGCATTTTAAAATTTCAGAAAAATGTAGTGTGGTGACACACATCTTAAATCCTAGCACTTGGGAGACAGAGGCAGGCAGAGCTTTGTGAAATCCAGGCCAACCTGGTCTATATAGCAAGTTCCAGATCACATACAAAGAGACCCTATCTCAAAAAAATTTTCAGAAAAATATTTGTGTTTGAAAAGGATTATTGAAGCATACCCTCAGATTGAGTGCATTGTACTGTAGCATATATTTTGAAATTCCCCCTATAGACAACGTTTGTTTTACTTAAATATTTAAGAGATTATGGGCTTTCAGCCTGGTCTACAGAGTGAGCTCCAGGGCAGCTAGGACTAAAGGGAGACTCTGTCTCAAAAATACCAAAAAAAAAAAAAAAAAAAAGCCAGGCATGGTGGTGCATGCCTTTAATCCCAGCACTCGGGAGGCAGAGGCAGGAGGATCTCTGTGAGTTCAAAGCCAGCCTGGTCTACAGAGTAAGCTCCAAGCCAGCTAGGACTAAAGGGAAACCCTGTCTCATAAAGACCGAGAGAGAGAGAGAGAGAGAGAGAGAGAGAGAGAGAGAGAGAGAGATTGATTATGGGCTTTTTGAAGTCAGTTTTGTAACTTTTGGATAATAATAATTTTTAAAATTTTTTAGGTGTTTTTATGGTCACAATTGTATATAATAATATTAAGACACAAAATCCCACTAAATTTGCAATTCTAACTCAAGCACTGCTCCTAACTAGCTGTATGACTTTGTCTCTGCTGGAGCCCATGAAATAATGATTTTTAAATATACAATCTTTAAAAGTATTTTATTTAACTAATTTTTGTTTTGCAATATTAAAGAAAATAAACCATGAAAATAAATAAAAGTATTTTATTGTATTTTTATTTTATGTGTATAGTGTATTGCCTACATGTATTTAAGTGCACTCATGTCACGCAATGCCCACGGAGGTCAGAAGAGTAGATCACGTCCCCCGGATCTAGAGTTACAAAGAGTTGTTAGCTGCCATGTGGGTGCTGGGAATCAAACCTGGGTCTTTTGCGAGAGCAACCTGTGCTCTTTTTTAAAAAAAATTTTCTTTTATTTTCGTATGTGTATGAATATACTGTCTGCATGTAGGTCTGTGCACCGTGTCGTGCAATACTGCGGAGGTCAGAAGAGGGTGTCGGACTCCCCTGGAACTGGAGCTAAAGACGGTTTTCAGCCGCCATGTGGAGCAACCTGTGCTCTTAATTGCTGAGCTATGTCTCCACCCCTAGATGCATCATCTTATCAGACTTCAGTTTTCTATTGTCAGAAGAAGTTGGTTAGCTAACTCCCGAGGTCTTCATCTACTGATGCTTTATCATGAAATTGTGAATTAGGTTCAGTGATGATGTTGAGGTAAGTGTAAAGTAGCCTCCATCTCTCAGAGATTTCATTTCTGCCACTGTTTCAACTGTATCTTCACATAAGTGATTCTTTTCCAGTATGTGGAAACTCGACAGCTCAGCTCAGTGCTAAGGTCCGGCTAACTGTGTACTGCACCTGACTGGCTTGCCATCCCCCTAAGCCAAACAGTGTAAAATGGAACCACCCCACCTCCCAAAAAGCTAAATTTCCCAATTTTCCTTACTCCTGCCAAAGAAACTGTCATTTTTTTTTTCAACCATCCAGATTCAGACTTAACGAGACATTTTGAATCTCTTAGCCTTCTGCTGATTAGGAATGGGTCCTATCAATCCTTGTGAATCATTTCTGTGCCCTTCAATCCACCTCCCTTTCCATTTACCTTCTTACATCTCAGTGTGGACTCAGAGGTCCTCATGCAGTGTCCTTAATCCTTGTTCAGGTCCTCTCTTACCCAATCTAATACATGCTGTTTGTAGGTAACATCACCTGAATCACATAACGTCCCAACTCCACAACAGCCTGACTGGCCAAAGCCTTAAAGACTCCTTTTTCTTCCCCATGTCCATGGATCATGAGTCCTCCTTTCCCCACACTATTCGTACACTTTTCAGAGTTCCTTCTTTTTCTTTTGAGACAAGCTCTCACTCTGTAGAGCAGGTTAGACCTTGAACTCAGTCCAGTCCTCCTGCTTCATGCTCCAAGTGCTGTAATTACAGATATGAGCCACCACATCCAATTCCCAGGGCCCCTTTGTATATTCATACTTGAGCACAGACTTTACCATCCCTGCAAGGCTGGCCCACACCTTCTCCAGGGCCATGCACACCTGTCCAATTGTTAGCACCCAGCTGAAGTTCTCATCCTCCATTTACCGCTTCTACCGGCCTGTGGCCAGAGTTCCACCTAGTGGCCTACCTCACACCACTCTTCAGGTATCGCTTTGTGCTTATATGTTGTTGCTGTTGTTAAATATTTTTATTTATTATTTTTATTTTACGTGTATGAGTGTATTGCCTGCATGTATATAAGTGCACCTGTGTCATGCAATGCCAGGTGTTAGCCACCACATGGGTGCTGGCTATAGAACCTGGGTCCTCTGCAAGAGTGGTCAATGCTCTTACCCACTGAGCCATCTCTCCATCTCATTAAATATTTTTTAATGCGAATATGTGTGTGGCAGAGTTCATGTGCTCCATTCGTGTTCAAGTGCCCATGGAGCTCAGAAGAGGGCATCAGATCCCCAGGCATCTGGTGGTTGTGAGCTGCCATGTGGGTGCTGGGACTAAAATGGGTTCTTTTGAAAGAACAGTAAATGGTCTTAACTGCTAAGCCATCTCTCTAGCTCCCAGTTTATGTTTTATAAGTGTCCTGCCTTAAACTGCTGTATTTTTAATAGAGTATAATTCAAAGAAGTATATGATATTACTAAAAGTCTACAGACTAGAGAAAAATATATCTGTAATATTTTGCTATATTGATATTTCTTTCCACTCTTTTTCCATGAATTAATTTTTTCAGTGGTAGAAATTGAATCTAGAGCCCTAGACATGCTAGAAGACTACCACTGAGATATACTCCAATCCTTTGCCCCTTCCATAAGTGTATTTCCCACCATTGTAATTAAATCATACATTTAATTTTGCTTCCTGATATTTTTTACTTTATATATATATATATATATATATTATATATATATTATATATACATATATATATATGGAAAAGATAGCAGAGCTGAGACTAATGAAGTAATTCATGGGTGACATGGGAAGGTACAGGGACAGACAGCACTGCTGAAAGAGAGGAAGAAAGGTGTCATAGCAGTTATTGTCAGAACTGAATTTCGAAGGACCTGCCAGAGTTTGCCAGAAGGAGAGAAGGCTGCCCATCTCCAAGACTGCAGGAAGCTCGCTATGGGTGGCAAGGAGCCCACGGCAGTAACTGGTACTCCATAGAAAGCTTGAGTGCCAAGCCAAGCAGCATGAATCCATCTGCCAAGGGCGAGGAGCCATGGAACATGCTAATAGGGGTGTGGTGAGATCGCTAGCTTTCCATGACATATACAGTCTGCTTGTCTTCCTGACATCCAACTTTCCCTTCTTTGTAAATGAATCCTGACTTGGGTAAAGGTGTGTCCAGGTGAAAAGCTTAGCTCCCTTTAGCTCCCCAACATCTTTTGGCCTGGAGAAGCCATTTGACAGTTCTGGACATGAAGGCACCAGCGGGTGGAGGGGCTTCTGGGAAAGCTCTGTAAGCTTTCCAAAGCTTTAAGAAAGAATACATCCTTTCTTCTCTCTTTGTCCATTTCTCTTGTCTAAGTAGGACCACTCATCCATGGGTAGAGCAGCCATATTGTGTCCATGAATTAGAAAACCATACAAATCCTGATGACTTCCCTGAACAGCTGCCGTGTGCTAGACTCTATGCCTCTTGACTTCTTGTCATGTGAGGAAAGCCAGCCCCAATTTAGTTAAGCTACTCAGTGGACTTTCTGTTCATGCCATTAAATATAATCCTATATAATTATATATCCATTGTATTCACAATAAACAGAGTATTCAAATATCTGAGAAATCCTATTTTAATTTGTTTGATCTAATATTGAAATTAACTACTGAGTTCTTTTTCCTCAAGCATGCAGTATATGTCACTGAATATGAATGATCTATAGACATTTGAAAAATGATACTTTTTATGTTAGTCAAGGCACAAAGAAAGCTACTCTGTGTCAGTAACCCCAACTAGGTATAGAAGCTTGGTGAGTCAAGTCTATGGAATAGTTACAGATGGTCGTTAGCCACCAGGTAGATGCTGGGGAACCAACAGGTCCTCTGCAACAGCAGCAAGTGTTCACAGCCCATAGACCATCTCTTTAGCCCAAAACGGTAAATTTTAAATGTATAGTTTCAATGGACTTGAGTTTCTCATGGCAGAAAAGATTATCTAAATAGCTTCCACACCCTTTTCCTGTGTGTATGTGTGCAAGCACATGTGGAGGATGACATTGGAAGCCTCTTTCAAGGGTTCCTCTATTTTGTTTTTTGAAACAGGGTCTCTTCAGAAGCTCACTGACTGACTAGGCTGTCTAGCCAGTAAGCAGCAGTGATCTACCTGTGGGAAGATCCAGTTTGAATTGGGGGCAAGTCCTCAGCTAGCACCCCTTAGAGCGCCATGTGACCCAACCCAAGAAGGAGCAAGCAACGTGGCCTAGGTGCATGATGCTGGGTGGGGCAGCAGTGTGCAGTGGTGTGGAACTGGGTATCTGTGATTGGAGTGGATGTCATTTTGCTTATAAAAGCAAGCTATAGCAGGCAATAAAGCGAATTCTTCATTAACATCATTACAGAATTCCCCGGCTGTTATTTTTTGCGTGCATACAGGCCGAAGGAGGCCTGAATTTCATTCAAGTGACCAGTGGGTTGGACAGCAGTCCTTTAGACCACCAACCTGGATAGCTGGTATGGTGAAGTGAACTGTGAGTGGGCATAGACTGAAGATAGGCATTCAGCCATCAGCCTGAAATTCCTGTCCAGGGGCCAGCAGTCTTTGGGCAAGTGGAAAAAGCATGGCCAAGGCAGGAAACGTTCTGTTGTCCCAGGCAAAGGACCTGAGTTGGAAGTACCTTTCAGGTCGGTATACGGAAGTAACTGACTGACCTCTGTGCTGAGGGGTCAGTTCCCCTCAGTGTCCACAGGCACCGTGCTCCCCTTCCCTTAGCAGGACTGAGCTGTACCTGCTCGTGGAAAAGGAAGCTTCCTACATTTACCCGTCTCCATCCTCCCAAAGCTGAGGTTATAGACATGTACTGCCATGCCTGGCTCTTACAAGGATTTGGGACTCCAAACACAGGTTCTCATGCCTAACCAGCAGATGCTTTACCTGCTGAGCCGTGTCCCCAACTCCCATGTAGATGTGTTATCATGAAATTGTAAATTGAGTGAAATGACAATACTGATGGCAAATATTGTGGCATTTTACCAAGATAGAGAGAGAATGCAGGTAGAGAAACATGTTGGGGAGAAATGCAAGTTTAGTTTTGAACTTGAGGTGTCTAGGCAGACTTGTCCATAGACAGCTGGAGATGCAACCCCGAAGCTCAAGAGTGAGTTTAGGGAGTGAGCAGGATAGCTGGTAAACTTGGGGGCTCAGTGTATTAAAGTGTAAGGTAGAAAACAATTTCTGGTGTGTTTAGCAATGAGGAAGTTGGCAGTCTAGGCAGAGACCCTCTTTTTTATGGTATTTTTGATACAGGGTCTCTCTTTAGTCCCAGCTGGCCTGGAGCTCACTCTGTAGACAAGGCTGGCCTTGAACTCACAGAGATCTGCCCGCTGGGATTAAATGCATGTGCTACCATGCCCTGCCTAAAATGGTTCTTAGCCGCTATGTGGGTGCTAGGAATTGAACCCTGGTCCTCTGCAAGAGCGGTCAGTGCTCTTAACCACTGGGCCATCTCTCCAGCTCCCTGGCAGAGACCCTTTTTTTTGAGACCCTTCTTAAGTACTGCTTTGTACCACTGTTCTAAAAAGAGGAAGTGCAAGGATAGTGAAAGTTCTGACTTACACTGGGGAGACAGCTCAGTCAGTAAGGTATTTGCTGTGCCTGTTCAAAATACATGGCAGAACCCTGGCTTGGTAGCACACACTTGTAATCTCAGGCTGGGGAGGCAGAGACAGGAGGGTCCTTGGAGTTTGCTCACCATCTAGTCTATTATAATCAGCAAGCCCCAGGTTCCAGTGACAGACTCTGGCTCAAAATACAACATAGAGGGCTAGAGAGATGGCTCCGAGGTTTTAAGAACACTGGCTGTTCTTTCAGAAGTCCTGGGTTTGAATCCCAGCACCCACACAGCAGCTAACAACTGTACCTAACTCCAGTTCAAGGTGATCTAACGCCCTCCTCTATCCTTCAAGGGCATCCCATGATATGGGTGCACTTACATACATGCAGGCATAACAGTCATACACATAAAATAAAAATAAACTTGAAAAAAAAAACAAGGTAGAAATTTCTTGAGGAGTAACACCAAGGTTGACCTCTGGCCTCCTTATGCACCTGTGTGCACATGTTCACATGCCTTCACATACATGTGTTCACTGATGCATATACATACATGCAAAAATCCTGATTTGTCCATTTTCTCAGTGGTGTGGCCTTAGCTATTCACCTCTTCTGAGTTTCAGTTACCTCATCATGGGAGTGACAGCTTTACCTTAAAGAGTCATTCTGCTGACGCAGGTGTTGAAAATAAGACGGTTGAGTGGTCTCGCCCAAAGAAGACATTTCTACTATCCCCTCCAAGGCTCAGGGAACATTGCATAAGGAGGGCAGAAGTATTATACAAGCCAGAAACTGGGATAGAGATTGCGAAATACCATGTTCTAGGAAATCCATAGCCATTGCAAACAGACTCTCACAACAACAGTCTGGGTCTGCACAAGAATGGGCCCAGCAGTAGCCAGGCAAGAATGGAAGAGGGGTTCAAGGGACCCCACCCCTTACTGCTAAACTATTTCCTATGGACAGATTCAGGGAAAGGAGACTGAGTACCTTTAGTTGTCTCGCCCACTGGCAATCCCACCCGACTCCAAATGGATAGCGCCAATCCAGTGTTCACACAGGTGGCTCTGATTAAACTAAATGGGTGACACATCAAGACCAAAAGTAGTAAATCTGGGAAAGGGACAGGAAAGGAAGATGGGGTCGATAGGGATGGGAGGGAGATAAGAGAAGATAGGGAAGAGTTATTAGAACACATCATATACATGTATGAAAATGTCAAAGAATTACCTTAATTAAAAATTGGCATTGGAATAAAGATGCTCAGTCTAACAAACACAAATACAGGATATAGGATTTAAAAAGGTCATTCTGGGGGCTGGAGAGATGGCTCAGTGGTTAAGAGCACCAACTGCTCTTGCAAAGGACCCGGGTTTGATTCCCAGCACACACGGGGCGGCTAAGAACCGTCTTTAAGTCGGGTGTTGTGGCGCAGGCCTTTGGTCCTAGCACTCAGGAGGCAGAGGCAGGCAGATCTCTGTGAGTTCAAGGCCAGCCTGGTCTACAGAGTGAGTTCTGGGCCTGCTGGAGCTATAGGGAGACCCTGTTTCAAAACAAAACAAAACAAAACAGTCATTCTGCCATGTGAATGTGGTGGCATATCCCTGTGGTCCCTTCAGTTGGGAGCCTGAGGCAGGAGGACCACCTGGAGCTCCAGACCAGCCTGAGCTACACGACAAGACCTTGTCTTTAAAAATGTCTGCGGAGAGTGGCTGTACATGCCTTTCATCCCAGCACACAAGGCTACTACTTTACTTCTGCCTACTCAATATCCATCTATAAAATGAAATTTCAGGCCAGGTCAAGAGATATCAGAAATACATGATGGGCTGACCATCATGACCTTTGGAGTATTTACAAAGTAAAGTGCTTCCTGTGTGCCTTGTATTTCTCTAAGCACTTCATAAATATTAACTCATATAATATTCATAAGCACCTTATGAATTAGGCATTGTTCTCATTTACATATAGAAATACAGAAAGGATCTACAGAGTATAGGTAACTTTTCTACAGTTAGCTAGGAAGCTGTAGGGCTTGGGACATCAGACTCCATGGTCTATGTTTCTAACCTGTATACTATTGTATAAAAGACACCAGTAAGGGGCTGGAGAGATGGCTCAGAGGTTAAGAGTGCCAACTGCTCTTGCAGAGGACCCAGGTTCAATTCCCAGCACCCACATGGTGGCTAAGAACTGTCTTTAACTCCAGTTTCAGGAGAATCCAATGCCCTCTTCTAACCTCCAAGGCATTGCATGACACAGGTGCACCAACCGACATGCAGACACTACACTCATACACATAAAAATAAATAAATAAATAAATAAATAAATAAATAAATAAATAAAGATACTAGTAAAAAGAATCACCCCACAGTTACCAGTCTTTCATCCTCATGAGGCCATTAGTCATTAATTCTTTTCTTTATTACCCTACATTAAAAAAATAACGTAGTAGCCAGACTTGATGGCACATGCCTGTAATCCCAGGTCCTCAAGTGGCTGAGGCAGGAAGATTGACAGTTGAAGGCCTGGCTAGCACATAAGTTGAATTCAAGGCCATCCTGGACAACTTAGTGAGAACTTGGTCTTAAAAAAAAAAAAAAACATCAAAAAGTTAGCCGGGCCTGGTGGTGCATGCCTTTAATCGTGCCACTCAGGAGGCAGAGGCAGGTGGATCTCTGTGAGTGAAGGCCAGCCTGGCCTACAGAGCGAGCTCCAGTCTACCTGGGACTAAAAGGGAGACCCTATCTCAAAAATACCAAAAAAAAAAAAAGTTGTCAGGTGTGGTGCTGCACACCTTTATTCCTAGCACTCAGGAGACAGAAGCAGGTGGATCTCTATAAGTTCAAGGTCACCCTGGTCTATATAGTGAGTTCCAGGCCAGCTGGGACTAAAGGGAGAGCCTGTCTCAAAAAGACCTTTAACCCCAACACTAGGGAGGCAGAGGCAGGTGGATCATTCTGTGAGACTGAAGCTAGCTTTGTCTACAATATAGAAAGTTCCAAGCCAGTTTGGGGCTACAGGGAGACTCTGCCTCAGAAAATAAACAAACAAACAAACAAACAAATAAATAAATATTGGGAAGGAATCTCAGTAGCAGAGCTCTTGTCTAATGGGTAAGGCCCTTGTATCAAAAGAGTGCAATTTCTCTCACTTTTTGATCAAGATCAGGAAGTGAACATATAGAAGGCTATAGCTAACAGTCATTTGCAGGAAAGTTACTTACAATGTGTGGAGATATAGTGCTTTTAACAGCAGCTATCCATGCAGTAACAACAGAAGTGTCCTTGTTTATTTAAAATTTCTAGGCTCCGTATAATTAATTAGAACATGAGAGAGCATGTGTGCATAGCTTTTGTAAAGAAAAGTACCGGTTACCTTGCTGGAAGAGCTCGTCTAGTTTCAAAGCTCACTCCCTTGCTAGGAATGAGCAGGTGTAGCCAGGAAGCCCATGAAAGAAGCAGCAGAGCTATTGGCAGGAGGCTGAGATTAAAGCAGAAGGAAATTCCCAAGACGATGTTCCTAAAGGGCATTTGAAGGGCAGGGGCCAGGTAGACAAGAGTAGAGAATGATTTCAGTGGAAACAATTCTCCATCTGACCTTCTCCAAATGGTCCTTCAGTTCCAAGACAGGGAGAAGGTTGTACCCAAACAAACTGAGGGGTAAGTAACAACATTGTGATCTACAAACCTGGTCCCAGCTCCAGTGTATTAATTTGTATATTTATGATCTAAGTTTGATAATTACATCTTTCCTGTCATTTGTACAAATGAGCACAGCTGTTTCTGTGTCCTACAGCATACATGCATTGATGCTTAGGATAAATGAGATGATTTTCAGGATTCCATGAAGGAAGGACACTAAGGTATAACAACTTTCAAAGTCCTTCCTTTGATTGGAAATGTACAAAAGTGCTGCATGTGTACAATTGCTTTACTCAGAAAATAGACATTTATTCCATTAAGGGTTAAAAGTTTGTTTTAAATATTCTGATCATTTTTAAATTTATTTTTGTGTATTTCATATAATACATTTTAATCAAATTTAGACTCCCTTTGCCCTCTTTACCCTCCACAGTCCCCCCACCAGATATCAGGCATTCTGTCATATATGTTAAGTCCTGGCCAAACATTTTTATACAGATGTCCCTCAGTGCAAGTGCATCCACTGGAAACTAGGCAGCCTATCTAGAGTCAGTCCCTTAAAGAAAATCAACTCTCCCTCCCCTGGCAGTAATCATTTGCCAGTAGTTCCTTGGCTATGGTGGGGGCCTGCTGCCACTTTCCCCAGCTCTATGTTGGCTTTTTGTCTGATGAGTTGGCATGGATCTTGTACATGCTGTCAGCACAGTTGCAAGTGTATGAGTGAGTTCCCAGAGACCTGAAATCCTGCTTACTTATGTTTATGCATCAACTCTGGCTCTTACAATCCTTCTGCCCCTTCTTCCAAAATGGTCTCTAAACCGTGGGTGAGTGAGGTTTAGCATAGGAGTTCTATCCAAGGACACGGACTCTACAATCTCGTATTCTCTAAAACGCAGCCGGTTGTGGCCTTCTGTGTGCACCGTGCCCTGTGTAAGAGGAGCTTTGCTGTTGAGAGTTGAGGGATGTAATAGTACGCTATCCCCTGTTCTGCTATGTTCCATGAGGCTTAGGTGTAGTGGTTCCATTGTAGATGTGTCACTTAGAACTGGGCATCCCTCTCACAAATATTCTCTCTATGTGACCAGATATGGAATTTTGTAATAGCCTCCATCTGTTGGAAAAAGAAGCTTCCTTGATGAGTGGTACACAGTATACTTGTCAGGGTAGAAGGCTGGTCTCAGGAGCCTAAGGTGAGGCTAGGTCCAGCCTGTGGAGGGTCTAACAAACCAGGCTGGAAATTTGAACTCTTTAATTTTTTTGGTATGAGTGTAGGGTCCACATATGTGTAAATGCCTGTGGAGACAAGGACAACCTTGGGGACAGTTCCTCAGGTACCACCCACTTTTTTCTTTTAAGACAGGGTCTCTCACTGGTTTAAACTTGAGGCTAGAATCATTGGCCAGGGAATCTGAGATATCTCTTGTTTCCAGCTCCCTAAGCCTGGGGGTTGCATGTGCTACCATACTCAGCATTTAAACAAACAATTTGGGAGGCAGAGTCAGGCAGATCTCTGTGAGTTCAAGGCCAGCCTGGTCTACATAGCAAGTTCCAGGACAGCCAGAGCTACAGGGAGACCCTGACTCAAAAAGACCAAACCAAACCAAAACAAAACAAAACAAACAAAACAAAACAAGACAAGGCAAAACAAAACAAAACAAAACAAAACAAAACACATGGGTTCTTGGGATTAAACTCAGTCCTTATTGCTTTCAAAGCAAGCACCTTACTGACCAAGCCATATCCCTAGTCCCTGACTACATTTTAAATTTAGCAATTTGAATCTGTGGGTTTTTTTCCCTTTAAATTAACATTGAGGGGCTGGAGAGATAGCTTAGCAGTTAAGAGTGCCAACTGTTCTTGCAGAAGACGTGGGTTCAATTCCCAGCACCCACATGGCAGCTAAGAACCATCTTTAACTCCAGTTCCAGAGGAATCCGATGCCCTCTTCTGATTTCCACAGCATTGCACAACACGGGTGCACCAACCTACATGCAGACAGTACACTCATACACACACACACACACACACACACACACACACACAAATAAATTAATTAATTAATGACTTAATTAACATTGATTGAATGTTTAACATACACACTGTATCTTCAGGGTAAGAAATCAGTATGTGACAAGATTTTAGTTAACCTCAAGCATATCAAACAACATTACAAAACTGACAATGTATTTTCGGACTACAGAAATATAAGCCCTAGATCTAAGTTAGTTTTTTTTTTCTTTTATTCTAACTGATCAGATAAATTTGGAGTTGACTTCTAGGTGCAAATGTAAGGCAAACTGGAATATCTTCAAAAGGGGGGAGGAAGATGGTGGGTGCTTAGAAGTTGTGCCACATGTATGATTAAATAGTTGGAGTAGAAAGTGTTGAAGAGGATCAATCAAATGAGGTTTCAAATCTTCAAATACTTAGCTGGCACATGCCTATAATTCCAGCACTCAGGAGGCTGAGGCAGAAGGATTGAGAATTTGTCATCAGCCTGGGCTGCATAAATAGAAAATTCTAGGCCAACCTGGGCTATTTAATGATACTTTATTTCAATATACACATATACACACAAAGAAAGAAGAGAGAAAATGGCTTTATTCTGTACAGTTGCAAACAGCTGTAAGGACGAATCATGTTTTAAGAAGAGAGATGTCAGTTAACTAAAAATGGTGCTGAAAATAGAAGAGGCTGCTTTTGATTCTTTTGTTTATCGGGATGCTCGGAAGAAAACTTGCATGACTAGTGGACAGAGATTTCATGGAGACGGCTCCTGGTGGGGTGATAAGTTGGGCCCCAGGGTCCCATCAGGTTCTGAATATCTTCTGGTCCATTAGGTGATTGTACTGGTTTTACAGAGTGGTCTCTTCATAGTCTTGTGGTACTTTGTCTCAGTGCTAATAGGCCTTTGACTATTGAGAGGTTTTAATTTGGGAGTGGAGACTGTTTATGCTTTTGTCTGTATCTACCACTATAGTCGACCACCCTTAGCACTAAGTTGCCTCCATTGATCCCTCATCTTTAACAGAATCCTGTTCCAGTCACACTTGTTATTCTCACACGCTGTACTGCAGAAGAACATCCTAACAAAACACTGAAATTGTAGGAGCAATCTAAATAAGGCCTGGGAAGGGGGCTCTTTGAATAAAATCTTTAGCACATGGACTTTTCATCATCTACTTTAGTTATTAAAAATCTGTTAAGCATTCTTCCAAGGAAGATTCTAGGTTGAATTTGCTAATCTATGGCTCCTGAGAACTTACTATTGAAATTCTCTATTTTTTCTAAGCTTTCTACTAATTAGTAATATTTTTTTAAAAATCCTGGGGGCTAGAGAGACCGCTCATCAGTTAAGAGCACTGGCTGCCCTGGCAGAGGACCCATGTTCAAACCCAACACCTACATGGCAACCAACAACAGTCCATAATTCTAGTTCCAGGGGATCAGACACCCTCTTCTAACTTCCTCAGGCATTGCATGACATAGGTGCTTTTACATAAAGCAAGAAATATACTCATACACATAAAAGTAATAAATAAAAATGTTTTTAAAAATCCTGGATCAGTTCCTGAAATTAAAGCACACACACACACACACACACACACACACGTGCACGCGTGCACACACACGATCATAGGCAGTGATGTACTCACCTCTGAGCAGCTTTTCCTTATGCTGGTAAACTCAAAATTAAAATATAATATGTAACAACTTACACTGTATGAGCAAATTATTATTATTATTATTATTATTATTATTATTATTGAGACAGATTCTCTCTCATGTGGTTCTAGCTAGCTACTAGCTATGGAGCCAAAGCTGGTTTTGAACTCCTGATCCTCCTACCACACTCACTAAGTAGTAGCTTTACAGCAGTGCAGCATCACACCAGGCACAAATGAACTTTATTAGAATACGTTCTCTCTGGGCTGGTCCATGTATTAAGTATTGGTGTGAAGTGTACATGTGTTGTTTTTTTTTTAGGTCCTGGAAATCATTCTTATTTCACTGTTTTCTTCTTAGTTTCTGTTCTTAGTGTATAACAATAATTTTAATATAATTAAGGCAAATAGTGAACATTTATTGTATGTCAGGCAAGTGTTTTCAGTTAAGAATAACGAGGAATATAAGAAAAAACATAATAATGTCGTGTTTTTAGTAAAGGAAGGAAAACTCAGTTTTAGATCACTCAAGGAAGTACATTATCATCTTAGGGTTGGTGCAGACAGTAAACGCTTTGGAAATTAGTAATTAGAAATGGAATAGCTGGGCCTGAATCTAAACTCGGAAAGTAATGATATCTCCTTTTCCTTTCTCTTGGCCATTAGGTCAACATTTGGGCTGAGAGACTTAGCCTATTATAACTTTCTATTTTTTAAAAAATAAAAAGAACAGTTGGAGAAGCATTGAAATGAATTTGTTAGCATAGCTGTGAGGGCCCAAGGAAGCCTCCGAATTGCCAATATTTAAAACTCAGAGCCTTTGATGGCATTCCCCTGTCATTTGCCACTGCCCAGGGTTAGTCAAGAGAATCATTTTAATGCCTGCCTCCCAGTGGATTACGCTGGCTGGCCTCCTCTCAGTTCCGGAGATAGCCACTTCCTATACGTTCCTGCCTGGGTCATTATAAATAATATTTACCTGTGCCCTACAGCTGTGAATTAGCCCTACCTGTAACACTGATGATCTATAATAGCTGAATGGCACCTGTAAAGTAGTTTCCTGGAAAATATTCAAAGGCACACACTGAATGCTGCAATACCAAATTGCATTCGACTAAACTTTTGCCAATGTGGAAGCAGATCTATATTTTCACAGAAGTTACAGAAGTCTCAGACTCAAGTGCTGTTTAATCTCCTTCCATAAACACCAGCCCTGAGCAATCCTATCTACAGTTAGCCGGTTGTGGTTGCTACTAAATTGCTCCCCTAATACATTTCGTAGCGTTATTGTTCCCCAGCACAACGCACTCTGCACACTGGGAGTGCGTGGAAGGACTTGGGCATTGTCTTTGTTACACCCCGACCCCTAGACAAGGATGCCTAAAGGGCCCACGAGCTGATCTGTGATCCCAGTCTTTTAGGCGCTTGAGCTTGATGAGAAGGCACCCTTTATACCCAAAGGGGTGCACCCTCGGCTCCTGCAGGCAGTGGCTGTCTTAGCTGGGCCGCGTCCCCCCGCCCCCCAAAACTCAGAGGACGCTTAGCACTCAATACAGTCTAAATGCCAGTACCCAGGACTGGACTGGGGGGCGGGGGAGGGTGCGGACCCCAGGCCGTGGGAGTCGCGGAGAAGAGGCGCCCCGGGGCGGAGGGGCGAAGGCTTGTTTTGCTGGGGGAAGTTGGAAAGTAGGCGCTCGCCTGTTTCGCGAGTTTTTAAGCCCCTTGGCATGCCCTGACCTGATCCGGAGGTAGTCAACTGCTCTCAGGAATGTTCCTGGAGAAGGTGGGAGACTGCTTCCCAGGAGAGGCCCGTGGGTGCTGGAGGGCACCCGGGGGGTCGGGCGGGGAGATGCGGGGCGGAGGCGGGGGCGCGGGGACCCCTCCCGGGGCGGCGGGGACGGCGGCGGCAGCGACCCGGCCTGGCGGCTGCACAGCCCCGGCTGTCAAGCGCGGGGGGCGGGCGGGAGGAAGGGGTGGAGGTGCGAGGGGAGGAGGAGGGCTGGCACCGGAGCGCCGCGGCGTCGGAGCAATAAAAATGCATCCCATGGAACTGCCCGTGGAGAGAGACGGGGCCGAGGCGCGGCGGCCACAGGCGCTGGGAAAAGCGGAGGAGGACGGCCCGGAGGCGGCGGCGGCGGCGGCCGGGAAGTGAAAGGTCTCACAAAGTTCAGCGTCGGCTGCGGGCGCCGGCCCGGGCGAGCTGCGCTCCGCGGCTGGGCGGCTCGGCGGGCAGCGGCCGGGCGGGCTATGGTCCTGCGGCTCGCGAACTGCCCGGGCCCCGCCAGGCCGGTGCGCGACGGTCCCCCCGCCGCCCGGCGCGGCCCCGGCCCGCGGCTCTGCGCGCCCGGCGCCCACTGAGCGCGCGCGAGGACGAGGAAGCGCCGCGGCCGGCTTCTCGGAGACCGCCGCGTCCCCGCGTCCCGCGCCGCCCGGCCATGGGGAGCTGCGCGCGGCTGCTGCTGCTCTGGGGCTGCTCGGCGCTGGCCGCAGGTGGGTGGAGACGCGGCCGGGCCCCCACCTCCCTCCCTCCCTCCGTCGCTCGCCGGCTCGCTCGCTGCGTCCCCCGGCCCGGGAGTCGGGGATGCGGAGATCCCCGGGCGGGGAGCGCAGAGCTCGGCCACCGAGGATGAAGTGAGTGGCCATGTTCCGCCTCCCTGCCCCGCGGCTCCGCACTTTCAAATACTATTGATTTTTCCCCAACTGAAAGACACTTGCGCTTGAATAACCAGACATCCCGAGTACGCGCCGCAGGAGACACAGCGATCGGGGTTTCTTTCTCGGTTGGGCTTTGGGGGAAAAACTGCCTTTGCACTTGGTGAGGGGAACAAAGGACCCAGCTCGCCATCCCCCGGCTCTCCATGGCCTGAGGAGTGATGAGGAGGGGTGGCCCAGCGACCCTGGCCGCCCGGCCGAGGCCGCGCTCTCGGTTAGAGCGATCACCGCTGCCCCGGACCTCGTTCCAAGTGCTGGGGAACCAGGTAGGGCCACCTGGGGCCAAGGTGAGCGTCCTCTTCCCCCGCAGCGACTGCAGCGCTTCCGAACTCCGGCCTTGAGACCTTGAGGATCACTCAGGTGGTGCGGGTCCGAGCTGGCTGACCGCCCCTGGAGAACAGGTACCCTGACCCAGGCTCTGCGGGAGGTCGGAGGCGGGTCTGCTCGTCCTGTAGCTGGACAACCCGCAGAGGCATCGTCAGATGCCCCCTCCTTCCCCTCTGGTCCTGGCTTTCAGACTGTCCTCAGGCCACCCCTTCCAGATGGCTGTTTCTGAGCGCAGGAGCCCTCTTCTGCCTCTCTCCCTGGTTCCACGAGAGCCACCTGGTTTCCAGTTGGGCTAAGTGTAGCTCAGTGGGCACCGGGGAAAGAGCGTGAGGTTCTCTGCCTCCATTCGCTCTCAGTGACACCTTACTTGCTCCGGAAAGTGGAGCCTGGCTTAGAAAGAGCAGTTGGAGGATTGGCGTTGAGGCAGGCATCTCTGCCTTTAGGTTCCTTTCATTATCTCAGAGCCGCTGGCAGCCAGTGGAATCCAGGCTTTAAAAGTCTGCATCCCCATCAGGGCCACAAGTGCATCCCTGGTACACCCAGGGAATTCTCCAGGCATCTCCGTGGCTTTTGCTAGATGTTGATGATGACGACGACAGCGACGACAACAACGATAATAGTGTTAGTGTGAGGGCCCTTTTAAATTATTCATCATTTTCCCCAAGTATCGGTTAAAAGTGCAAGACACCCCCCCCCGTTTAGTTCTTCCTGCCCATGCTCCCCCAAACCCAGTGACCTTTCATAAACTTTTCCCTTTTCAAGCCATGTTATGGTAAAAACATGCAAGCCATCAGGAGGCTGTAAATAAACATCAGGAGTGTTAGAAGTCAAAAATACTTGCACAGGCAGTATACGATTTCCCCCAAATGCTTCACAGGTGAGTCAGAGCACAATGTGTGTTTGTGTGTTTGTGTGTTTGTGTGTTTGTGTGTTTTTGGCCACAGGCCAGCTGCCTGCTAATCAGAACAATGGCAAACAGAATCCAGGCATGATGCACATTTTCATTTGACACTTAAAAAATAATGACAAAGGAAACCCTTTATTTTGGCTGCAAGAGTGCAGGAGGTGGTGATCAGCAGTCCCTGTGTGAACTGTCTCCACTCCAGCAAAAGCTGTCATTTGCCTCCCTGTCGCTTGGGTGATAACAGTTCAGAGATGCTCACTCTTAAGCAGAAGCATCCAATTAGCCAGAATTTGGGGTTTGGTTTGGTTTCCTTTTCCTTCTTTTCCTCTCTGTTTTAATTTTTAAATGGGTGATTTTTGCTTAAGGTATTCATAATTAAAATGACAAACCCAAATTAAAGGATTTTGATATGGAGTCAGAATGTGAATAAGTGGATAATGCTTATCATTTTGAGTCATTTTGAAACATTAAGGTCGGTTGGAACTTTGGGGGTGTTTAGTTCGTGACAGTGGTTAGAGGTGCTGTTGTGGCTGCCAGACTGTAACCCTTCTCCTCTTAAGCAGAGAAGTACTATACTGCCTGTCATAGGTGGAGCACTTACCATGCAGGACCATGTAAAATAAGCTTTCCTGTCATTTGGTAGTCTGGAGCTTTTCTTCATACTTTTATTTACTTCGTGTCAGAAATGGATGCTGCCTATTTGAGATCCAGTGGTTTCTAGCTTTGCCTCCTGAAGTGAGGTCCCGTTGTATATTTATGAAATATCTGACAGTGATTTTCCTAGGGAATTTACTTCTTTACCGGCTTAAAAATATAAAGTGAGTAAGGGAGATGGGAGGTGGCTCCATTGGTACAATGCTTGCCACACAAGTAGGAGGACCTGAGTTCAAGTCCCAGCACCCCCATAAAAAGCCAGGTGCTTGTAATCCCAGAACAGGGAGGCAGAGACAGGCAGATTTATAGGTCTCACTGGCCAGCCAGGATAGCCTACCCACCAAGTTCCAGGCCAGTGAGAGACCCTGAGTCATTAAATAAGGTGAGATGGCATAGAAATGGTTACATGGTTAAGAACATGTGCTGCTCTCACTGAGGCCCTGGATTAAGTTCCCAGTACCTAGGTCCCCATGCTCACAGCCATCTGAAACTCCAGTGTCGGGCAACCTGACACCCTCTTCTGGTCTCGGCCAGCACCTGTACACACATGGAACACACATGTGAGCTTATACACATGCACACACTATGAAAATAAATCTTAAAAGAAAAAAGAGCACCCGAGGAACATTACTCAAAGTATTGTTCTGGCCTCTGGCTTCCACATGTGCACACTCTTGCACACACGTGCACACATGTGCACACTCCTGCATACACATGCACACATGTGCATACTCATCTACACACACATGCACACATGTGCATACTCTCCTGCACACACATGTGCACACTCTCCTGCACACACATGCACCTGCATGCACGAACTCCCCACATATATTTTCTATCTATAAATCCATCCATCTTATACAGTTTTACATTTCTCTTAAGTGTACTCTCATAATGAAGGTGTTCAGATAATGCTAAATTAGATTTAAAGGGTTAAATTAGGTTGGGCATGGTAGATCATGCCTATATTTCCAGAACTTCAGGAAGTCAAGGCAGGAAGATTTTTGCCTCAAGTTCAAGGCCAGAATGAGCTATATAAATGAGTCCTGAGCCAGCCTGGGCTACATAATAATATCTTCTCTTAACAAAAGTAAGAAAACGAACAAAAAGACTGAATTATGTAATCCTTAAAAACATTATGGTTTTATGCACAGTTTAAGTCTTGACTTACCATTTCAAAAGTAAACAATATGGCTGGGTATGATGGCACACGCCTTTAATCCTAGCACTCGGGAGGCAGAGGCAAGTTATCTCTGTGCGTTCAAGACCAGACTGGACTACATAGCAAGTTTTAGGGGCTATGGGGAGACCCTGTCTCAAACATACAGGAAAGAAAGAAAGAAAGAAAGAAAGAAAGAAAGAAAGAAAGAAAGAAAGAAAGAAAGAAAGAAAGAAAGAAAGAAAGAAAGAAAGAAAGGAAGGAAGGAAAGGGAAGAAAGGAAGGAAGGAGAGAAAGAAAGAAAGAAAGAAAGAAAGAGAAAGAAGAGAAAGAAAGAAAGAGAAAGGAAGGAAGAGGAGAGAGAGAGAGAGAGAGAGAGAGAGAGAGAGAGAGAGAGAACAATGCATGGTGCAAAGTACTTGGAAATATTAAACCAATATTCTTCACCCCAACATTTGCACATTTTCCCCTCCTCACCCCTGACCTGGAGTGATTTATTTCTATTATGTCATTTTATATCTAAACATAACAGTTAACCACATATACAGGAGTGTACTATGAATGCACAATCATGTTCACAGTCAAGTTTGGTAGCGACTACCCTTATCAGAAAGGCTCATGCTCTTTGGGATTACCTGGGCTGTTATAGATGAACCAGGTGCACATAAGAGCATTCCCATTCCTCATAGCTTTGTTTTCAGTGACATATGCTTCCCCCTCCTCAGGACTGAGTGGAGTAGCTGGAGCAAGTTCCCGCTGTGAAAAGGCCTGCAACCCTCGAATGGGAAATTTGGCTTCGGGGAGAAAACTCCGGGCAGACACCACCTGCGGTCAGAATGCCACTGAACTGTACTGCTTCTACAGTGAGAACACTGATCTCACTTGCCAGCCACCCAAATGTGACAAGTGCAACTCTGCCCACCCTCACCTGGCCCACCTGCCCTCTGCCATGGCAGACTCGCCCTTCCGGTTTCCCCGAACATGGTGGCAGTCTGCAGAGGATGTGCACAGAGAAAAGATCCAGTTAGATCTGGAAGCAGAATTTTACTTCACTCACCTCATCATGATGTTCAAGTCCCCCAGGCCTGCGGCCATGGTGCTGGACCGGTCCCAGGACTTTGGGAAGACGTGGAAGCCTTATAAGTACTTTGCAACGAACTGCTCTGCTACATTCGGCCTGGAAGACGATGTTGTCAAGAAGGGAGCCATTTGCACCTCTAGATACTCCAGTCCTTTTCCATGCACTGGAGGAGAGGTAAGGGCACCTGGTCAGCTCTGCACTGTGAGTAAAGTAAGGTAGAAAAATGTTACCGGCCCACATTTTTTAAAAGCATGAAACTATACTTGTAGCAACATGAATGAAATTAGAATTTCTTATGAGCTTTATTTGTCATAAATTATTTCTCACCCTTGGACATGGATATGTAGTTGTTTTTAAGCCGATTGCCCACTGGCTGGGGTTAAGTTGGAATTGTACAGTTCTAGTGTTTTTGATTTGCAGACACATATCATCACTCTGCTTGGAGGACTGTTGGCTCCTTCAGCTAGCCAACTGCTTACTGTACCCTGAAACAGCTTGTTCCTAAAGCACATGTTGATGTCTTCCTGATAGTCATAATGTAAATAGGAAGTAAATCAAAGCCAAGAAAAGAAATCTGTTCATTAAAAGACCATAGACAGGGGCTGAAAAGACATCTCAGTTGATGAAGTGCTTCCTGTGCATGGCATGAGGACCTGAGTTCAGATCCCCAGCACCCACGTAAACAAGCTGGGTGTGGGGCACGTGCTTGGTTGGAGTCTCAGCACTGGGGAGGTGGAGGCAAGAGCATTCATGTGGCAGCCACTCTAGTCAAATCTGCGAGCTCCAGGCTCAGTGAGAGACCCTGTCTCAAAGCATAGGTGAGAGGGCTAGGGAGACAGCTCAGTTGGTATAAAGTGCCCACATCACAAGCAAGAAGACCTCAGGGTAGATCTCTGGCATGTATGCAAAAGCAGGGTGTAGTTGTGCACATCTGTGATTTTAGTGTTAGGTGGATTCCCCAGAGACTGCTGGCCAACCAGCCAGTCTAGCCAGTTGGGGAGCTCTGGGTTCAGTGAGAGAGCCTGCCTCAAAAGATAAACTGGAGAATGGAGCTCGAGAGATGGCTCCATGGTTAAGAGCATTGAATGCTCTTGCAGAGGACCTGGGGTTTGATCCCAGCACTCACATGGCAGCTAACAATGTCTGTAACTCTAGTTCCAGGGGACCCAACACCCTCTTCTGACCTCCACAGACGTTACACAACCCGTGCACTTACATTCATATAGGCTATACACTGATACATATAAAATAAAAGTAAAAAAAATAAAATATTTTTAAAAAACAAGATAAAGTAGAAAGCAATAGTGGAAGACACTTGATGTCAACCTCTAACCTTCGCACACATGTACATATATTCACATGCATGTGTACACACACATTTATTAGAGATGCACACGTGTACATTACAGGTACACAGATAAGGTGGAGAAGTGATTGAAAAAGATGCCCACCATCAACCTCTGGCCTCTGCTCACCTGTGCATACATACCTGCATACTAGCGCACACGCAGACACATGTGCACACACACACATGCACACACACAAAGAACATGGAGATTTGTTGCTTGGACTCCAAGACAATATGCAGGTAGTTTCTTCTAGCACAAAGGTTGCTTTTCAGCTCTCATACACACAAATTCCACTTAGGAACATGGGTCTATCCTCTATCCTGGGTCCAAAGTCAATCCATGTCCATTCTACAAAACAGCCTCCTTAACTATTGATCCAATTTCTGTATATTTTCTCCTCTCTTAATATTTTCCTTCCCCTGATGGGGTAACAGGTCTTTTAAACTTATGTAGAGGGTCCTAGAAAGACTCTCCTGATGTATGAGACTGTACACAAAGACCATACAAAAGTGGATTTAAAAATTTTTTAAAAAGTGGATTAAAGACTCTAATGTAGCTGGGCGTGGTGGTGCACGCCTTTAATCCCAGCACCTGGGAGGCAGAGGCAGGTAGATCTCTGTAAGTTCAAGGTCAGCCTGGTCTACATAGTGAGTTCCAGGATAGTTGGGGCTACAGGGAGACCCTGTCTCAAAAAGACAAAAAAAGAGAGACTCTAATGCTTTCATTTTTTTTTTTTTTTACTTCTGAGGGCGATTCGAAACTAATGCTTTCAATAAGTAGATGGAGAAATATTGGTTAAAAATAAATGAGAGAGAGCGAGAGAATACCATCTTTCTGATTCTGATCCCTACCATGAACATGAAGACTGGATAAGTGTTATACAACCAAGGGTTATTTTACCCCACCCCCTGATATTGGGACATACATCTCAGGTGACCTGTCTGCAGACATTTTTGTCCCATGAGGAATGCTGAACACCACTGGGATCTGGTGGTTAGAAGCCAGGGATGGGGCTGGAGAGATGGCCTAGCGGTTAAGAGCGCCGACCACTCTTACAGAGGACCCGGGTTCGATCCCCAGCACCCACATGGNATAGAATGATTTCATTAATAAAAGAAAATAATGGGACTGGAGAGGTGGCCTAGTGGTTAAGAGCGCCGACCGCTCTTGCAGAGGACCCAGGTTTGATCCCCAGCACCCACATGGCGGCTGAGAACCGTCTGAAACTCCAATTCCAGGAGAACTCCAGTTCCAGGGGAATCCGACACCCTCTTCTGACTTCCACGGCATTGCACAACACGGGTGCACAAACTTGCGTGCAGACAGTACATTCATACACATATGGAAATAAATAAAATTAATGAAAAAAATTAAAAAAAAAAGAAGCCAAGGATGATGCTAAGCCCTAGACAATACACAGAACATTGATACCCAACAGAGAATTATCTAGCCCAAGATGCCAGCACAACCCTTGTTGAGGAAGCCTGATGTTGGGCACACAACCAATGCACACAACCCAAATGCTAGAGACCCCAAGACAAGCCTTCTGCCAGTAGTCACCTATACGGCTACTCATAAGCTTCTCAGATGCCAGCATTTTATAAGCATTTATTCAGTCCCTGCTACGTGTAAGGTACTAAGCTCAGACCTACTATTCTGCTGGTGGAGGACTCTGCTTGCCAGAAGCCTGATGCAAAGGTTAGTTTAGACAGTTCTCCTTGTGAATCTCTCTGACTATAGAGACATTCATCATATGGTCTAGCTCTTCTGGGCATACCCCCAAAGCTCTTAAGAATGGAGCTGCTGGTTTGAGAACCAAGAAGGACATGGTTTGCTGCCACATGTTTACCATTCTTAATAGTCACTAAAGCTCACATAATATTGTAAGGCCATTTACACCCTGTCATGATGAACATGTTTAAAGACACCAGAGCAGGAAAGAGGAAGGTAAGTTAGACTCTTTGTTTTCTTATGTAGAGAACACTTTGTGTGGAAAATACGTGAATGGTTTGAACTCTCAAACTGCTTTGGAATTGATCCACAAGCTCATATCGGCTCCCCGAATCTCCTTGCTACTAGGCCATGTGCATCCGTGAGGCAGCAAAAATAGTTTAAGTAACCAGATGGCAGGCCTGCCCACTTAGCAAATATTCCTTTAGATTTATTACAATGGTTCCACAATTATTTAGAGATATCTAAAGTAATAGTCACCCAACCTGTACTGGAAGTGCAGTCTAGCTTCCTTAAAACCAAACTACTGCTGGGGTGATAACTCAGTCTGTAAAGTACTTGTCTTCAAAGCACAGGGATTGGAGTTCCCCCTCAGAACCCACATAAAAAAGCTGGATTTGGTGGTATATACTTTTAATCCCAGCCTTGGGGAGGCAGACACTGGCAGATTCTGGTGGCTCGCTGGCCAGCCACTCTAGCACACCCAGTGAGCTCCAGGACATCAAGAGAATCTGCTTCAAAAACAAAAAGGGTAGGCAGCCCCCAGTGAACACCACCTAAGCTTGACTTCTGGCATCCACACATATGCACATCTGCATGGACACTCCAAACACAAATGTGCACATACACATAACAATAACAAATAAATGTTGTTACCAATGCTTACATCAAATTCCAAGCAGAGACTAATGTTTTCTTAAGTTATTTCACTGTGCAGACACCTTTTTAAACCCAGTTTTTAATTGTATTTGCTAATCTGGCAAACTTCTATTTTAGTTTGCTAGTATACATTAAGCCATGGGAAGGGAATTTCTTCCCTTCAGAGGACAGTTTTGTGTCTTTCCCTTTCCCTTTTGAGTCTGAGTCAGAGCAGAAGACAGCCTCACTTCAAAATAAGGACCACAGGAGCCTCCTAGGAAATGTTGAGGACAGGCCTTTCCTCTGTCACTTGAGTAGAAGTTAATGCTGAGCTATAGTTAATTCTGCAGTTAACAGCTTCATATCATCAAGTTTATTCTTTGGAAACTCAGAGCTCAAAAAAGTAAGCCATTTATTCTAGGTTTAAATAAGAAGTCTCGAATTCCATTTCTTATTTGTTTATATTGTTGTAGATCTGTATCTTCCTGAGTATTGATAAGATTGGGTCACAACTATGCCTCAGACATAACTTGGTTTCCAGTGTTCATTAAAAAATCCAACTCTAGCCCTTGAAATCCTACAGCTTCATGTCTAAGGGATCACATGCCTCCATCAACAAAGCTGAAGGTACCACATTCTGAGGAGGACTTTAACAACTGAAGCTCAGCAATTCACCTAAGAACACTCTGCACAGGAGGGATGCTGGTAATTGAGCCAGGGCCTTGAACATGCTACACAAATCATCACTGAGCTACACCCTTAACCCCGAAAGACTACATTTTGATTGATTGATTTCAGTGTTATGTGTATGAGTGTTTGACTTATTTGTGTAGAAGTATACCCATGCATGCAGTGTCCAAAGCAGGCAGTTAGGGACAGTTGTTAGTCACCATGTGGGTGCTGGGAACTGAACCCTGGTCCTCTGCAAGAGCAACCAGTTTTCTTAACTACTGAGCCATCTCTCCAGTCCCCAGGACTACTTTTTAAATTCAAATTAGACCAGTTACACAAACTTCCTAAGGTAGTCAGTAGTTTCAAAGAATGGGATAAGGTAATTTTCTTTCTTTTTTTTTCTTGGTCTTTTTGAGATAGGGTCTCCCTGTAGCTCTGGCTGTCCTGGAACTCGCTATGTAGACCAGGCTGGCCTTGAACTCACAGAGATCCACTTGCCTCTGCCTCCCAAGTGCTAAGATTAAAGGCATGTGCCACCATGCCTGGCTAGTTGTTTTCTAAAATACGTCTCCTACCCAGATAATTGAGGCCCAAAGGTAAAGTGATTTGCCCAACAACATACAGTAAGCTCTGTGACAAAGTTACGAATAAAGTCACAAGTCCTCTGACCTAAAGCCCCATATTTGCTTCATAAACTATGCTCTCTCTGTTTTGTTGACAGCTGAGAATTGCTGTGTCTCCCTCCTACCTCAATGTCTCAAACCTGTTTGCTGCTATTCATTTGGATATGATATGAAGATTAAAAAGAAGTTGCCAAACAACTTTCTCTGAGAAATAATGCTTTCTGATGTCAGTGGTATTTTCTGATTAAAGGATTCAATAGTTCAATTAGTCTGGGAAACATGGGCTGGGATCTTGATCCATTTTCTGTTGCTGTAACATTACTGAAGCCTAGATGATTTATAAGGAATAGACACTCACTTGGTTTATAGTTCTGGAGGCTAGGAAGTCAAAGAGCGTGATACCAACATCTGCTTTGAGTCTAGTGCGGCTGCTGCCCAAATAAAGTAGAGGTTATCACATGTTTTAACAAAGCAACCTTGCTCATTTAGGGCTCTCTTCTCTTATAAAGCTACTGTCATCTTAATGTAATCCTAATTCTCTCTCAAAGTCTTTACCTCCAAAGACCATAAACATATGAATCTGGAAATTAAGTTTCCAACACATAAATTTTAGTGGACATATTCAAACAACTACAACTGGGTTCAACAGAGTTAAACAGTTATACACATACAAATATTATTGACTTCATATCCCAGTGGGAGAAAAAGGATGCAGCAATCATCAGTTGATTTGACTCTTGATTCCCTTTCTGTACCATCCTAATCAGTCTGTCAGGTCCCCCAGAGATTCTCAGAGCCCTGGGTGGGAAATTCTGCCCCAGTGAAAGGCAGAATCCAACCACACCAGGCCTGGGGACTGGTGTGGTTGGATTTGAGGACTCTCTGTCAACTGGTGGGCTTAGTCGATTTGGCAGAGTAGTAGATCATAATGAGCTTGGCACTAAAGATGATGGGTTAATTAGGCTCTTCAGGATGAAAAGTTCCCTCAGATCACCTCTGGGTACAGAAAACATAGGAAAGTAAATAGAGACAGCAAATAGTTTTAGATCCTTCACAATCTTGCTTTCTGGAAGTAGAATTTTGATTATGTGACCCCCAAACCAAAGAACAACATAATGCAGATATTATCTGTCTCCCTCTGAGTGAGCATCACTTGCTTTCTGTTCCATTAACTTGCTGTTAAGAGGATTCTACACAAAAACTACAGAAAACTAGATAGCACCCATCTGGGCCATACAGCTTTTCTTCAGAGCATAATGAATAAATAGAGGGAGGAATATAAAGTCAGAGGCAGCAGTAAGAGAAGCCAAGAGGACGGGGCAGTAGCTGGGTCTCCAAGCAGTCTCCAAGGGTAGACAAGGACTGCTAATGAGGGTCGGGGTTTTGTTAATCTTACATTTGTAGCCTCAGCATGTAGGACATTGTTTGTATCATATAGGAAGTCAATAAATCTGTAACTAGGATGAATGGAGGGATGGGCAATATGACAAGCTGGAACAGAGTAGGAGAATGTTCTTAAACTGAAAGCGAAGAAATGAAAAGCCTTGAACTGGGGTAGAAGGCAGAAGTTCAGCCAGGTGTGGTGGTACACATCTTTAATCCCAGCACTAGAGAGACAGAGTCAGGCCAATCTCTGCGAGATCAAGGCCAACCTGGTCTACATAGTGAGTTTCAGGCCATTTGGGCTACAGGAAGACCCTGTCTTAAAAACAAAAACAAATTAAAACCAAACAACAACAATGAGGCAGAAGTTCCACAGGGAAACAGTTAACAGTAATGTGAGAGATTATGGTGCAGGAGAGGTGATTAGTGAGGGGCTAGCATTAATTTTCCCACTCATTCAAATAATTTTTGAGCTGCTATGTTTCAGGGCCCATTCTAGGTTTTAGTAATATAGCAGTAAACTGGGCATAAAATTTCCCTGTCTCTGTGAAAACTTAGATTCTACTGCAGAGGGTGGAGTGGGGTGGGGTTGGTAGATAGAATGTAAATAAAATATAGCATATATCAGAGTGTGATAAAGATTAAGGAGAAAATAAAACAGTACAGGGGATGAGGAAATGTCAACAGGGGAGGTGTTGTTATCTTTAAAACATATTGAAAGATTTGCGTTTGATAGAATGGACAAGGACTTTAAGTTTCTGGCCAGTTTTCATGAGCAAACAGTATGTGTAATTCAGAGTCACATTGTGTGTGTGTGTGTGTGTGTGTGTGTGTGTGTGTGTGTGTGTATACATGTGTGTATTGCATCATGTGGTGTATGCATGATGTGCTTGTATGAGGACACAGATGTATGTATGGGAAGGCCAGAGGTTGACATTGGGTGCCTTTGTCACTCTCTGCTATATATTTTGAGACAGTCTCTCCCTGAACCTCACTAAGCAAGGCTAGCTGGCCAGCAAGCCCCAGGGATTCCCCTGTCTTCACCTCCTGAGCGCTAGGATACCTGGCTTTTACATGAGTACTGGATATTGAATCTAGATTCTCGTACTTGTGCAGTAAGCACTTACTGACAGGTATCTGACTCTCCAGGCCCTAGTTTCTCTCTACCTCAGATAAAAGAAAAATGAAGTTGGATATTAACTGATATGACACAAAGTGATCAGAATCAATTTTGTGTTTGCTAATCAGTCAAAATCCATTTCACTAGGTTAAGAGCATTTGGAAAGGAACTTGAAGTATCATCAAGGGAAAAAGACCTTCATTATTCTTGAGTAATCTGAAGACTAAAGAGACTTTAAATTACTTTCCTACAATTACCCAGCTGAAATATGTTTTCCTGACTTCTAGCCCAGTGCTATTTCCACTAGACACAGTAAGCTGAAACTCCCTTGTGACAAGTCAGGTAGTGTGAAAAACACAGAGGTTATGTGGGTTTCTACAGCCTACTGAGTGAGAGATAACTTGTGGACTGATTCCTTAAATAACATGAAGTGTGTAAGATTAATCTGCCAAATATGTTATGTAGATAATATATGCCCATCAAGATCCAAGCTTTTAGTTGTCTCTTTAGGCTTTTGAAAAGTGTGTGCTTTGCTATCTGGAGATAAACTTGGGATGGCACAAGTGGGCAGAAAATGACAAATCAACTGGTTTTTACAGGTCTTTACCTTATGTTAAGCTACACCTAGGATTTTTTAACTTAAAAGAGAAAACAAAGTAGTACAAAAGCAGGGGTGCCTTTTAAGCACTACTTTTTTAAGCACTACTTTTTAAAGCACTACTCTTTGTCTGGCTCCTACTTCCCTCAGTTTCTGAGATCTGCTCATGGCTGTCTCATCAACAGCAACAGTCCTAAGTCGTGATGGTGGACTAATACATACAAAGACCAGACTCTGTAAGGACACCAAATCCCTTATTCTTGTGAGAACCCCATTTGTTAGACATCACATGAACTGCATTTTATAGACATAGAAATGGAGACTTGGTGAGTCACAGTAACTCAGAGCCAAATGAATGATGAGCAAGCCAATGCCAGAGATGGGGTAATTAGCGTGCCTAGAAATTACTGATATTATTAAGTTTTAATATAACTTCAAAGTAAAAAAGAGGCCTGAGTGGTCAAGGACACTTGCTGTTAACCCTGACAACTTGAGTTTGATTCCCCACATGGTAGAAGGAGAGAACTGACTCTTGCAAGTTGTCTTCTGACTACATTGTGTTATGGCTTACACCTTCCCAATAAATAAGTATATACATAAATAAATGCAATTAAAATAATAAGAATTCAAAGTAGAAAACTAAAATCATATTACCAAAATTGTGATTGTCAGGGATTGCATAGAACCTTATAGGTTACTGGATAATTTAATTTTTAATATTTTTTATTATTTTTTAATTTTAGATGTATGAATTATTCCCTGCATGTATGTAAGTGCACCTGTGTCATGTAATGGCCAACCACTGAGCCATCTCTCCAGCCTCTGGGTAGTTTATAATAGGCTGCATTGTGTGCTTTGGATTAAAATGCATTTCCTTTTTATGTATATAATACTTTTATTCTTTGAGATTTCCATGCAATGTATTTTGATTATATTCACCACCCACTCTCCCACATCCACCTGCTACCTCACTACCCCTTCCCAACCTTCATGTCCTCTTTTTGTCTTTTGTCAAATGACCCACAGAGTCCAACTTTGTGGTCCCCATGTACTCCTGGGTCTGGGGCCATCTACTGAGTGGGGTTGACCCACTAGGGCATACACTTTTAAAGACAACTGACTCCCCCCCACCAAGAAGCTATCAACCAACAAGGGCTCCTCTGTTAGGGATGGGGGCTTCAGAGACCCTCCTCTGCATGCCAGGATGTTGACTGGCTTGATTTGGTCCAGGTCTTGTGTAGGCGAGCATAGCTGCTGTGAGTTCATAAGGGCCGCAACCCTGCCTTGTCCATAGAACACTACTTTGCTCTGGTACTCCATGATCTCTGGTTTTATCATCTTTCTGACTCTTCTTCTGTGACGGTCCCTGAGCCAAGCTTGGGAGGGGGGATTAGGGGATTATTTTGCTCCCTTTCATGGCTGAGCACTCTACTGACACCTTTCTCTGAATTTTGACCAGTTGTGTGTTTCTACATTAATCACTGTGACTGCACAAAGAAGTTTCTCTGGTGAGGGATGACAGCTGCACTCATCTATAGGTATAGAGATATGAATTTAGAAGGCAGTTTGGTATTATCCCTTCTTAGCAGAAAAATAATAGTAGATTCACTCCTAGGGCCTGTGAACTCCCCAACCATGGGTTCTTGACATACAGCCTTCAATCCAACTAGACAGTAGTTGATTACCCCCCCATAGGACTTGTGCCACTATTGCACCCAAGGGCACATCTTGCCACTCCATTCATTATTATAGTTAACAGGTTCACAGCTGCGTATGATTGCTGATGACTCCCCCACCTATATAGCGCCTCCTATACTATGAAAGCTACCTGGTAGGGAGAAAGCTTCCTAGTTAGCACCACCTTGATTTCTTCATGTCCTATGATCAAAGTGTGGTGTCTTCATTGAGTTGTTGTGGGAAATGAAGAATAATGGCAATAGTGTTATTGTTTGGGGTCTCTGAGATACCCCTGATCAACAACACAAGGGGAATCCAACACCTGGAACTGGGCTATTTGTCAACCTGTGGCTTCTGGGAGAAGCAGTATCTCCCCCATAGAGTAACTTCAATTAAGCTTTTATATTTATATATGTAGAGTATATTTTATGTATTATATCTACATACATGTGCACATACACACTCACACTTAGGAAGTTTATAGAAATAGTAGGCTTCCATATAGCATTTTCAAACATCCTTAGAGTTAGTTATCCCTCCTCCTGTCCTCTCCTCTGCTCCTTACCCCATTCCTCTCCCTACCTAGCCGTCCCTCCCCATCATTCCCCTTTTCCTGCACACATCACCTGGGGTCCTCTGTCTCCTCTTCCTTAAGGTCTTTCTTCCCTATCCCCATCAATGACCCTTTCTGATTTCCTGGAGTCTACAGGTACTCCAAGTTAAACACACAAAGAGACTTCTCTTGTGATGTTTGAGAGCTGTTCTCATCTATGGGTGCAGAGATAGAAATTTAAAAGTCAGTTTGATACTGGGTCCATTTAGCGTAATAATAGTAGTACATTCACTCAATATAATGTTTTCTAGTTCCATCCATTTATCCACTTGTAACAAGTGGAGACTTAATATTACCCCCCCACACACACAGAAGGTTTAAAATAAGCTATATACAAATATATATGGGGCTATCTCTTATCATTTAGCACACTTTAAAAAATTTTTAGAATATTTTATTTTGGATTTTTACTATATGTGTATGAGTGCATTGCCTGCATGTATGTAAGTGCAACCTGTGTCTTGCAATGCCCACGGAGGTCAAAAGAGGGTGTGTGCATTCACTGGGACTGGAGTTACAGACAGTTGTTTGCCACTGTCTGGGTGCTGAGAACCAAACCCAGGTCTTCTGCAAGAGCAGCCAGTGCTCTTAACTGCTGAGCCATTTCTCTAATGCTCATTTAGCACAGTTTTTAATTGGTTTCTTTTTGGAGGGGAAGAGAGTAACTTTTATCCAGCTAGTAAGTACCCTGAGTAGTTTTTGTATTAGTCATCTAATGTATTAATGTGCCATCTCAAAGCTTATTCTCAGCTGTAATTTTGTTGAAAGTCCTTGAAAATGGAATGCTCTTTATGTTTATAAAGAGCAGTTTGATTATATGTGACCTAAGGCTATTTCTTTCCTGGGGGATTATTGCTAAACATTATATTATATCATATTATTGCAACACTTTTCTTTTTTCTTTCTTTCTTTTTTTTTTTTTTTTTTTTTTTTTTTTTTTTTTTGAAACAGGGTCTCCCAGCTGGCCTGGAACTCTCTATGTAGGCAAGGTTGGCCTCATTCTTACAGGGATCTGCCTGCCTCTACTTCCCAAGTACTAGGATTAAAGGCATGCACCACACCTCGCTATAACAGACCATTTTTAAAGCCTTTGTTTTTAACAAACCCCACACAGTGGTTAGTAGTTAAAATTATTTAAAGAAGCTATAGAAAAATGGGGGAAAAAAACCAAATGTCTAGCCAAGAAATAATTTATTGGGGCAGGGGAAGAGAGAAAGATATATATGTGCGTGTGTGTGTGTGTGTGTGTGTGTGTGTGTGTGTGTGTGCCTTTGTGTGTGTACAAATGTGCAAGCATGGGTGCAGGTCAGAGGTCAATGATAGGTGTCTTTCTCTATGGATTTCCACTGTATTTTTTTTTTTAAGATAAGGTCTCTTGCTGAACCTGAAGCTCACCAACCAGTTCAGCCACCCTGGCTGCCCAGCAATCCCCCGGGGCCATGCCCGTTTCTGCCTACCTCCACCCAGTGCTAGAACTGCAGACATGTGCGCCATGCTCAGCATGGATTCTGGGGACCCGAACTCAAGACTTCTTGCTTGCACAGCAAGTGTTTTACTTACTTAGTCATCTTCCCAGACCCCTGGGTAGATTTATTTTCCTCCAACAAAATAATATCCCTACTGTCTACTTTGTTGTAAGTCTGTTTAGCATGTGTTTGCTTTGCACTTGTTCTATTTGGTGGTTTAGCTTTGCCAATATTGGTCAAAATAATATTCTGGAAACTTTGAGACATCAGATTGCAAAATTTTTGTAATGAGTCATTGAAATCTTAAGTGTTAATGATGAGGAACACATGAGGGTCGGCTACCTGGAACTCGGCTTTATTTGGGCACATGAGTCAGTTATAAGGGATAGCACAACCTGGAAAGCAGACTGAGGGTTAAGGAGATTAGGGAGCCCTATAAACTTGAAGGTGCGTCTCATCAGACAGCACGGAAGCAGCTGCTTCTGACTGGTAATTAGACATGCAGGGGAGCTTAGGGAAGTCGCTCCCTATTGTATCAAGCCTCCTATCTCTTCCACCCCCAGAAGTGTTTGTTCATTAAGGGCCATTGGTCTTTGTATCACTATATTCAGTCTGCGGATCCCAGCCCCTGAACCTCTTCACCAGCACAGATTCCTATAAGGAATGAATGTTCAACATACATTTGTTGACCTGAATTATATGAAAGTAACTATAAAATAATGCTTATTGCCTGTGTTAGATGTTACACACCTACTAAGTAGTGATCCTTTCAAAATATTCATGGTTCATTCTTTCTATACATAATTGAAAAGCAACTCCCTTGCCAAGACTTAAGTATACAGAAAATAAAAAATAAAAATTATTGCCCTTGAGCTTACCTTCTAAATGTAAAGTGCTAAATAAAATATTATACAGTTTGATAAGTACAAAGAAAAATTTTAAACAGGGAAGGGGAATGGGATGTGAGGAAGGGAGGTAACATTTAGATGGTGCACCCAGGAAAAGCCTCATTAAGACTATAGAATAGGGTTCCTTACGTCTAGTAAAGAGCAAAGGCTCTGAGCCAGTTGGTCTGGCACCTTCAGTGGACTGAGGCAGCTGAGGCTGAAGCAGAGGGGTCAAGATGCAGTGGAGTAGGTGGGAGCAGAGGGATGATGGGGAGGGGTGGGGAAACAGGTGGCTTCTCAAGAGCACATGCTTCCAGCGTGGCCCAAATTCCCTCCTAGATCAACCACAGGTAGGCAGTTATTCAACATCTTCTTAAATTCAAAAAGATCCCAATTTGGAACACAAACTGATCTGGACTCTTCTATAATGTCCTTAATTTTTTCTCTGACTGTTATTGGAAGTTATTAGAGATTGTAAACAGAAGAGTAACAGGATGCATCAAGGTGTGTGCTAAGAAAAGGTCAGAACCGGAGGCAAGAAGGTGGCGTTGGGGAGCAGCGGGAATGTTTGCATAATTCAGGCTAGATCTTGCAGGGGCTGGATGGACAGAAGGTGACAATGGAGATGGTCGAAACAATTGGATTCTGGGTCTTTTCTATAGAAAGAGCCAACACGTAGGCTGACAGGTTGGATAAAGGATTCGACAGAGAGCAAAACAGGAAGGCCGCTCGCAGCTGTGCACTGTGAAGCAGACACATGAAGTTGGAAGTTGACATTTGAGAAGATATTTAAAGTTGTGAAACTTCGATGAGATCATTAAGGGAGTGGGTGTGGATAGAAGAGGAAGGCCCGGAAACTGAGCCAGGGGGGATGAATGTGTCCACCCATGATGCCATTACTGGAAACACCCTCACAAGTCCTAAAGCACAAAACCAGTCTCATTCATGGGTTCACTGGCGATTTAAGCAACAACATAGATTAAATTCTATTGAGTTACCATACTCAGGACATAGGTATGGATTGCCAGAGGACGAGGGAGAGGGGAATTGGGAGCAGAAACTTTAGGTTTTCAGAAGAGGAACAGAAACAAAGAGAAAGTTGAACAGTAACTGGCAACAAAAGATGGTAGGAAAGCAGTCAACGCTGTGCTGGAGGGGAAAGGAGTCTTGGAGAATACCATGCTGAAAGAAGAGAGTTGGTTGTAGTGGCTTTCACATGTTGAGAGTCTTGTATTCTATTGGTTGGTTTTTGTTTGGTTGGTTTTTTGTTTCGCTTGTTTGTTTGTTGTTTTGACTCTGGATCCCACTGTGTTGTTTAGGCTGATCTCAGACTCAAATGAATTCAAGTCTAAATGATCTTCCTGTCTCTGCCTCCCAAAGGCTAGAAATTTGTGCACACATCAACCTTTCTCCATTTTGCTTTAACTCATTCACTTTGCATTTTTTTTTTTTTAATTTTTGAGACAGGGTCTCCCTTTAGATGCATTCTTTTTCAATTTTCAAAGCAGCGGCTATGGGAGTGATTGTTTGAATGCCTCTCAACCATCGTAGTTTGAGAAACAAAGTTCCATCATAGTACTGGGTGTGTTGGATAGCTTTGGTGTCAACTTGACACACCTGGGTTGAGGGAGCCTCGATTGGGCAATTGGCTCCATTGGATTGGCCTGTGGCCACATCTGTGGTGTATTGTCTTGATTGTTGAGCAGTGACAGTATAAGAAGGCAGGCTGGGCATGAGCCAGAGAGCAAGCCAGTAGAGAGCTAGCCAGTGAACATCACTCCTCCATGGCCTGTGCTTCAGCTCCTGCCTCCAGGTTCCTGCCCTGAGTTCCTGCCTTGAGCTCCCTAAGTGATGATCTGTGACCTGGGAGATGTAAGCTGAATAAACCCTTTCCTCCCCAAGTTGGTGTTGGTCAGAGTGTTTTGTCACAGCAATGGAAGACAAACTACGACAGAAATTGGTACCAGACAAGTGGGGTATTGCTGTGACAGACCTGACCTTGGTGTTTTGGGGAAGGATTGTGGAGGCGTTTGGAACTTTGGGCTGGGAAGATCATTGAATGCTTAAAGATTGTTGCTGTGGAGCTTGGAGCAGTTTTGCTGAAGGAGTTGTAGAAGATGGAGGCCTGGCTTGTGAAGTTTCTAGTTTCAAAGGAGAGCAGAGATCATCAGGACTGTGTAATCTGTGGGTTCTGGTCAGCTGGGGCTGTGGAGAATCAGCTGTAAGTAACAAGAGACCAGAACCTGAAGTGAAACTTTTGTGGTACTGGGGCAATTGATGCTGGTTAGCTGGGGCTGAAAAATCAGCTGTAAGTAACAAGAGACCAGCATCACTGAGGTGAAATCTTCTGGGGAGAATATCTTCAAGGTCAGCACACAGAAGCTGTGACCCAGAAAGGGCCTGAGCCTCCATCTCGAGCCAGAAGCCGGACTTGGTAACGTGTAAGAGTCTCCTATATGGTTCCGGTGTTGAAATTTGAGGGGGTCACAGAGAGCAGCCGAGGCTTGGCACTGTGAGAGGTCAGGAAAGACCATTGGTGGAAGTGCACCTCGGTTGCTGTGAAGACCCCAGGATTGCAGGGGTCATGGAGAGAAGCTGAGGCTTTGCACCAGGAGAGGTCAGAAGAGACCATTGGTGAAGGTGCTGCCTCAGTTTCAGTAGCGACCCCAGCTTTTTGGAGATGCCGGTACCCTGGGACGACCACCAAGAGCAGCGGTAGGTGTAGAATGGAGTCGGCCTGGGCCTGCGAGATGAGTGTGCCACGGACGGCAGAGTCGGAGAGGGGGAGCTGCCGAGACCCTTTGGAGCCCAGAAGATCGTGAGTGAATCCCAGGTGTCCAGCCTTGAGCTACTTGCTGGACTTAGGTTTTGTTTGAGAGTGCCTGATTCTTCCCTTTGAAATAAGACAGTACTTGTTTTGGATTTTACAGCAGCCCACAGTTAAGAGACTTTTAATAGACTGGACTTTTAAGTGTTTGGACATTTTAAGGACTGTGGGGCTTTTAAGGATGTACTGTCTTAGGTTGTGATTAGTGTTAACATCATACTTTGGGGATAAGAACTGGAAAGGTGGTTTAATAGTGATGTGTTTGTGTGTCAAGTTGACAAGGGGTCAATTGTGCTGGATAGCTTTGGTGTCAACTTGACACACCTGGGTTGAGGGAGCCTCGGTTGGGGAATTGGCTCCATTGGATTGGCCTGTGGCCACATCTGTGGTGTATTGTCTTGATTGTTGAGCAGTGACAGTATAAGAAGGCAGGCTGGGCATGAGCCAGAGAGCAAGCCAGTAGAGAGCTAGCCAGTGAACATCACTCCTCCATGGCCTGTGCTTCAGCTCCTGCCTCCAGGTTCCTGCCCTGAGTTCCTGCCTTGAGCTCCCTAAGTGATGATCTGTGACCTGGGAGATGTAAGCTGAATAAACCCTTTCCTCCCCAAGTTGGTGTTGGTCAGAGTGTTTTGTCACAGCAATGGAAACTACGACACTGGGCATACTTTTCTCCTTAGTGTTACGAAAGTTGATTTGCAGAATGTGATGCTGGAGAGCAATGTCTACAGGGCACAGGGCCTAGACAGTGAAGCCCTTTAAAATAAGTGTTTACATTTTACAGCACATTTAAAAACAAAACCTTATTAATGTTTTAATTAATGCTGAGGCATTCTGTTGAGGAGGAGAACAGAGAGCCAGCACTTAGAGATCACTAAGACTATATCAGGGCCTGTCCTGCATTGTTCATGCATCTTACTTTATCTCTAAGACACAGACCTTTTCCTGAATGGCTTTTCTTGCTAATGAACAGAAAAAGCAAAGTAGCCCCTTTCCCTTTATCATAGTTTCTTTTTTAAGTAATATGAGTCAAGTAAGACTTCTTTTTATTTTTTTACATTTATTTATTGGGGTGTGTGTGTGTGTGTGTGTGTGTGGTGTAGATACCCATGCTGCCATGTGCATATGAGAGGCTAACTTCCCTTTCCACTATGTGTGTCCCAGGATTGAACTCAGCTCTGCAGGCTTGGTGGCAAGTGCCTTTACCTGCTGAGCCATCTCACCACCCCCTATTATGTTTCCCCTCTTCTTCCCTCCCTCCTGCAACTACCAGAGAGACACAAGTTTTTCCCAGGCCTCAGTAGTGATTGTTGATACTACTTTATACTTTTTTATGAGACAGAGTCTCACTGTGTAGCCCTGGCTAGCCTGGAACTTGCTATGTAGACCAGGCTGGCCTCAAAAACTACAGAGACCCACCTGCTTCTGCCTCCTGAAAAACTGTAATGAAAAATATTGAAATGCTTTCTACAAGGTATCACATTAATTTTTGCTAACTCTGGGTCTCAAGCATCCTTTGCCGCAAGCAGGTACAGTGCAGTCCTGCTAAGGGAAGGGGGACACAGTTCCCACCTGCGGCCACTGTAGAGAACTGACCTCAGTGCAGAGGTCGGTCAGTTACTTCCGTATCCAGACCTGAGAGGTACTTCCAACTCAGGTCCTTTGCCCGGGACAACAGAACGTTTCCTGCCTTGACCGTGCTTTTTCCACCTGCCCAAAGACTGCTGGCCCCTGGACAGGAATTTCAGGCTGATGGCTGATGGCCTATCATCAGCCTATGTCCATTCACAAATCACTTCACCACACCAGCTATCCAGATTGGTAGTCTAAAGGACCACTGTGCGCAAAAAATGACGGCCAGGAATTCTGTAATGATGGTAATGGAGAATTCACTTTATTGCCTGCTACAACTTGCTTTTATAAGCGAAATAACGTCAGCTCCCAGAGCCAATCACAGACCCCGGTTCCATGCCACTGCACACTGATGCTCCACCAGCATCATGTGCCTGGGCCACATTGCTTGCTCCTTCTTGGGGCGGGGTCAGAGAAATCCCATGACTCCCACATGGTACTCTAAGTGTGCTGAGAACTAGCCCCCAATTCAAACTGGATGTTCCTACAACACTGCATCTTTTGGCTACTATTGAGAAAGGCTTCTGTTTTAAAATTGAATTGGAGGGACTGGAGAGATAGCCTAGCGGTTAAGAGCGCCGACCGCTCTTACAGAGGACCCGGGTTCGATCCCCAGCACCCACATGGCGGCTAAGAATCGTCTGTAACTCCAATTCCAGGAGAGCTCCAGTTCCAGGGGAATCTGAGACCCTCTTCTGACCTCTGCAGCATTGCACGACACAGGTGCACAGACCTATATGCAGACAGTACATTCATATACATACAAAATAAATAAAACATTTAAAAAACAAACAAAATCTTATAAAAAATTGGAGTGGGGTCATTCTTCATATTGTCCCTTAAACTTTCTCTTAGAATCTATTTTTCTTCAACTCTCCTTCATCGCTCCAGTGACCTTTTCCATGCTCTTCTCCTCTCAAAGACCCTATCTCAGGGACTGGCGAGATGGCTAAGCAGGTAAAGGTGCTTGCCGTGCAAGCCTGGTGACCTGAGTTTGATCCTGGGAAACCAAGTTCCGCTGCCACACACATTAAGCACACACATGCACACACACACACACACACACACACACACACACACACACACACACCACTAATAATAATATAAAAGATCCTCCCGCCTGCTTCACTCTCAATTGAAGAGCTTGCCTCCTACCACATCACAAAACCTGTAAGAATGGCATCATTAACTGTGTAGACCTAACTGGACTAAAGCTTGCTGTATAGACTAAGTTGGCCTCAAACTTGCGGCAGTCTTCCTTCCTATCCCTACCAGGTGTGGGATTAAAGGCTTGTGTCAGTCACCAAGTCCAGCTGAAGGATCTTTTAAAACAGAACATGTCATTTCCTGGCATAAACTTTTTCAGTGACTCCCCATCTCTGGATAATGTCAGCCCTTTTGGGGGGGGGTATGGCATGCTAGGCCTTACCTGAGAGTTGTGACCTTGCCCGGTGCCTTGCCCAAATGGCTCTAGCCTCCAGAGTATCTGTGAAATTAGTTTTATCTCTCCAAGCTCCAAACTCATTTCCACCCTCTGACTGAAGGGACTCTTATGATTCTCTCCATGAACCTCTACTTCTCACTCAGCTATGTATATGTTGGATGGTTGGACAGATGAGTGGATGGATGGATGGATGGATGGATGGATGGATGGATGGATGGATGGATGGATGGGTGGGTGGATGGATGGATGGGTGGATGGATGGATGGATGGATGGGTGGGTGAGTGGATGGATGGATGGATGGATGGATGGATGGATGGATGGATGGATGGATGGGTGGATGGATGGATGGATGGGTGAGTGGATGGATGGATGGATGGATGGATGGGTGGATGGATGGATGGATGGATGGGTGGGTGGGTGGAGGATGGATGGATGGATGCATAGGTGGATGGATGGATGGGTGGGTGGGTGGATGGGTGGGTGGATGGGTGGATGGATGGATGGATAAGTAGGTTATTTTTACTCATCCTTAAGGACTTTGCTTATGGTTCAGCTCTTAACAAAATTCTGGTTTAGGTATACTGAACGTGAGTTAGCTACATGTCCCCACAATGCCCTGTATTCTCTGTTGTAGCACTTCTCACATTGTTTTGTGAACACCTTAAGGTAGTGCAGACCACACTTCCAGAACCACTGCCTTAGTATCTAATGTGCTTCCTGACATTAAGTAGATATCTATCCAATAAATGAACTCTGAGATTATTGTTATCCGTGACAACTCTTCATTGCTATTTTGCAATTTAAACCATTTTTATGGCAGAGAGTCAGGTATGAGGCACATAGAGTGTGTTTGATAGATGACTTGCCAAATCCTCCTGAGTTAGCCATTTGAGGTGACAGATCCTCCCAGAGATAGAGGACAAGTGAAGGATTTTTCAACAAGGATGATGTCATGGGTTCCATTTTTTTTTTACAAACCCAAACCACAGGCTCTGTTTCTAGTTGGCAGAGACCTGGTACAAAGGGAAGATTCATATCTGTTACCACTTCTTGGAAGCAGTATGAGGTGCCTGTAAGGGTGCCTGGATTTAGTTCAGATTTTCATCCATGTCCCTGTGAATGACTGGGAAGGGTGCCTCACTGTCCTTCAGCAGTATTGCTAGCTGGGCTCTCACCACACTGCTGGTTGCAGGGAGTAGTCGTTTGGGAATTATGGAAAACAAGCCTCGTGATACTGACTGGGGACAAGCTTGCATGGCTGTTAACTGCCCTACTTGGGTAAACTGTCAGTCTTGTGCTCTCTTTCCCAAAGTCCTGTTCTTTCAAGTAAGCCAGATCCAACTCACCTGCTTCTCTAGAGCTGGGAGGACGAACTAGTTGGGGGAGAAACTCTCTGGAGAAAGAATTTAAGTATAATTTTCCAGCCGGGCGTGGTGGCGCACGCCTTTAATCTCCTAGCACTTGGGAGGCAGAGGCAGGCGGATCTTTGTGAGTTCAAGACCAGCCTGGTCTACAGAGCGAGTTCCAGGACAGCTGGGGCCACAGGGAGACCCTGTCTCAGAAAGACCAAAAAAAAAAAAATATATATATATATATAATATATATATGTATATATATATTATATATATAATTTTCCTTGCCAAAACAGACAACATTTTTGCAATGACAACAAAAAAACCCTAATCTGGTCTCCTCCTTTTACTTTGTACTTCATATATTTAAGGAGTTCACAGTCCATTTGAGAATAGATGTCTGTGAGGTGCCCAGCCTTAAGTGACACATCTACAATTTAACCTCGATACCCAATGCTCAGGGAACATAGTGAACAGGGGTAGAAAGAATATTAATATATCTCTCAACTCTTACCAGTGAAGCTTCCAACAGATGGTGATTAACCCAGAAAGCTACAACTGGCCAAAGGGCAGAGAATAATAAACTTCAGAGTGCTTATCCCTGAATAAGACACCTATAACAAACCTCTGCCACTCAAAGCTCAGGGACCATTGTGGAAGAGGAGGCAGAAAGATCGTAAGAGCCAGAGGTAGTGGATGACCACAAGGAAGCAGAGTTTTCCATTCAGCTGAGAAGTTTCTCATATGAACTCATAGCAGTGGTGACAATGTGCCTAAGACCTGTACAAACTCAAGCCAGACAAGATCCCAGTGCAGAAGTGGAGTACACAAGATGCCTCAACCTTAGCTGAGGAACAATTGGCAACCTACAGCTACTGGAAGAGGGAGAGTTGCTTCTCCCTAAGGGAGTGACCTAGATAGGTTGACCAGGCTCCAGAGGATGGACACACACTGAAGGACATTTGGGGACACAAACGTGACTCAATAGGTCTTAATATATGTGACACAGTATATTAAATCTGGTGGTGGGGGCCAGAAGAGGGGTGCAGCTAGAGGAAGCAGTCTAAATGTGACCACAATATATTGTGTGAAATTTGTGAAAATTCAACTGAAACACAAATTTTTTAAAAAAGAGAATTTTTTTACATTGTCTCTCCTAAAGATGGATAATTATTAGAAGATGGGGAAGGGAATTCCATGGAAAAGTATACATAAGCGAGGACCATCACCCCTCAGCATGGCTGGGACTGTGGAATGGTAGGTGATAAGGAAGAGCCCAGAAGACAAAGATGACTCTGGAGGCTCAGGGTCTAATTTGTCAGGACTTGATCCTGTGGGTACTGGATATCCATCAACAGTTCTGGGTAGGAATAATATAATCAGAAACAAAAAAAGAACCATTAAGAAAGAAAACTCCTGCTGGGTGTGGTGGCGCACATCTTTAATCCTAGCACTTGGGAGGCAGAGGCAGGTGGATCTCTGTGAGTTCAAGGCCAGCCTGGTCTACAGAGTACGTTCCAGGACAGCTGGGGCTATGGGGAGACCCTGTCTCGAAAAGACCAAAAAAAAAAAAAACCAAAACCCAACAACAACCCATCTGTACTGTCACCAAGGAGGTGTGACTTAGCAGCCGTTCATGTGAGAAAAAAAATCAGGGTTTCAGTTGACTGTGATTTCAATGTGAGTCACCCACAGATTATCACTGCCAAAAAGCAAATGCAATCTTAGGCCACATTAGCAGAAGAGCAGCGTTCCAAGCAAAGAAGAGAATGGTCCTCTGTCCTCTTCTTTGTCAAAGCACAGCTAGAATATTATGCTCAGGTCAAGATTTCCTATTTAGAGCAAGCTGAGCAGAACTGGTGAGATCAATTAGAATCCTTGTTATATAATGAACAATTAACTTGGGATACTCGCTTCAGAGAGGATTTATAGATGTTCGGGAATTGCTAGCATTCTTCAGATGTTTGAAGAGGGATTAAATGGACTCTGATGCTTTCAGAAGCAAGAGTATGACCAAAGAAAGACTTTCTAAAAACCTACATAGATCCAAAGACAAATTGAACCCTTCAGTTTCTCATGCTATGGAATATTTTGGAAAAAGCCGGAGACCCACAGCAGGACGGCTCCTGTGCCGAAGTGGAGGTTTGTCCCAGGACCACTTAATATCTCCTCCAACTCCAAATACTCGATTTAACTTAAGGAATCCTTTATATCTATCTTCTCTAGTAGCAGAGGACTTGTGTTAGGCTCTGCAGAGCAGGATCAGTGAATCTTTCTGCTAGCTGAACAGGAGCCCTTGTTGGGGGGGCGGGTCTAACTACTCAAGGGAGATCTTGTGTCTTGCTGCTGTGGAAGGAGTAGCCCTTCTTAAGCCCTTCTTACTTATAAGGAAGGCACTTACCAGCCAGGAGAAGGGAAACGAAGGGGAAAGGAAATGGGTCGTTGCTGTCTGGGTCTTTGCTTTGTACTGATGGATGACATTTAACCTATATTTGGTAATAGGAGCAGATGCCATATGGCCATCTGGGAAAGGAGTTGGAGACCCCCCCATCTGGCCCATACTTAGGGGTCCCAGTTCCACTGCTGCTGCCCCAGTTACAGCTGCCTCCTGTCACACTCCAGCGTAACCTAAGTGGCTGTCTCTTGAGTCTAGGGACCTTCGGTTTCTTCATTTGTAAACGGGGTCAATGTGAGAGACTCAGACAATGCCTATGTAATGTGTTTTTGTAAATGGCTGAATACTTTATTAGAATCCCTATTACATTATCAGTGGAATAAACACTTTGGGTCACTTTATTTGATGATCCAGCAGATACTTGGTTCTGGGGATACAGTAACAAGCAGAATTAAGTCCTCTTCTAAAGTCTGGACAATTGACCTAAACAGACTATTTTAGAAAAAAACAGGTCAGTTGAAAATTGGAGGCCTCTTGTACTAACTTTGTTCATTTGTCCATGTTTCTCAGAGTAGTGAAGGCCTACTCTCCTTCCTCAGTGCTTTAAGACATTTAGTTGAGAACAGGATCAGTCTTGAGCATTTAATAGTAAATGAGTGAACACAAAGGATTCTATACCTTTTGTTAAAGCACTAGACCACCCATCTCTTTAGACAGTAACAGAGCAGATATGTTAAATTTAAATTAAAAAATCAGGTGTAGAAGAACAATTCATGTCTCTTTAGTTGATATTTAGTTCTACATATCTAGTATACAAATTAGTTAAAAATTGCATCATGAGCTGGGCGTGGTGGCACATGCCTTTAATCCTAGACTCAGGAGGCAGAGGCAGGCAGATCTTTGTGAGTTCAAGACCAGCCTGGTCTACAGAGCGAGTTCCAGGCCAGCTGGAGCTACAGGGAGACCCTGTCTTGAAAAAGACAAAAAAAAAAAAAAAAAATGCATCATGAATGTCAAGTATAAGATAAGGAGCTAAGTCCTAAAATATATTTTTAGGTGGCAATGTTAAGGTGAGATAAAAAGTGCAAGCTTAAAATAAAAAGCCTTATCAAAACTGAAAGAAATGTATCCACTTGCTCCTGGTATTTCAGACTCCTGAAGGAATTTCCAAGTGATTCTATCAAGAGGTTAATCTGTAGTGAGCTTAGAGTGAGCAAGCAGTTAGGTTCTTGGTCCTTCTTGGATTTCCTCTGAACTTGCCTTTATTCTTTTGTTAAAGATAAATATTCTTCATGACTTTTTTTTTTTTTTTTTTGTCTTTTCGAGACAGGGTCTCCCTGTAGCCCCAGCTGTCCTGGAACACACTCTGTAGACCAGGCTGGCCTTGAACTCACAAAGATCCGCCTTCCTCTGCCTCCCAAGTGCTAGAATTAAAGGCGTGCGCCACCACACCCTGCTCTTCATGACTTTTTATATGACAGGTTTGTTAAGATGGATGGACTTTTTGAATAATATGCTTTTTAAATTTCTCTTAAGGTCCTTTTCAAGTTAGTCAGGAAGTTAGAAAATGTTTAAGAGATTATCAGTTTGAAATACTGTAACCAGAACTTACACGCACCTGTTTTCCAAGACTTTATAAAACATGCACTAACCCCACCTGGAAAGCCACAACGAGCAATTCAATGATGTGTTGTTTCTGCTTCTCTTGAACACCTCTCATCCAGCGAATTCTGTGAGTGTAACTAATTTTTTTAAATTTTTATTTATTTTTGTATGTGTATGAATGTACTGTCTGCATGCAGGTCTGTGCACCTGTGTCATGCAATGCCGCGGAGGTCAGAAAAGGGTCTCAGATTCCCTTGGAACTGGAGTTCTCCTGGAATTGGAGTTACAGACAGTTCTTAGCCGTCATGTGGGTGCTGGGGATCGAACCCGGGTCCTCTGCAAGAGCATTTGGTGCTCTTGACCGCTAGGCTATCTCTCCAGCCCGAGTGTAACTAATTTATGGAGCCAGCGGGGCTCTAGGAGGCCGTGTTGCTTATAGAGCTGGACCCTGGTGCTGTTGTCCTCGAAGTCCTGTAATCTTCTGGTCAGTTTCCAGCTAGTCACCTGCATCGCTTGAGCTGCCTAGGAACAGTGTCAAGACATTGAAAATAATTTACCCAGCAAGTTAATTTGATGACTACCACTCTTTACTATCTGAAGGATTTCCATGTTGAAGATTAAATGGGCTCATTTTGTAAGGCTCCAAAGCAAGTATTAGAAGTTACAGGGGATGGGAGGAAATAATTCTGTTTCACATGTAACTACTGAATATTTATTTATTTTATTTTATTTATTTTTCATGTGTATGAATATACTGTCTACATGTAGGTTTGTGCACCCCTGTCGTGCAATGCTGCAGAGGTAAGAAGAGGGTGTTGGATTCCCCTGAAACTGGAGTTACAGACGGTTCTCAGCCACCATGTGGGTGCTGGGGATCAAACCCGGGTCCTCTGCAAGAGCAGTCAGTGCTCTTAGCCGCTAGGCCATCTCTCCAGCCCCAACTACTGAATATTTAGAATCATGGAGCCTTCTACCCCTCCAGTCCTTTGTTTTATCAGCCTACCTGCCTTTCTCTCCATTCACTTAGCTGGCATGTGGCCACACATACTGTTTTCTTTGTATTATTATTATCTGTATGAGTGTTTCACCTGCATGTGTGTGTGTGTGTGTGTGTGTGTGTGTGTGTGTGTGTGCCATGTGTATACAATGCTCTGCAGAGGCCAGAAGAGGGTATGAGAACCCCTGGAACTGGAGTTACAGATGGTTGTTAGCCACCATGTGGATGCTAGGAATCAAATCTGGATCCTCTGGAAGAACAGCAAGTTTACTTAACCACTGAGCCATCTCTCCAGCCCCAGAAATACTGTTTTCTCATGATCTAACTAATACAAAGACGGATGTTATAGAAATATGCAGATGCTGTCTTTTACACTGTAATTCAGATGTAAAAGTGATTCCTTCTTCCATATCCTCGCTTTCCAATATAATGACATTCAGCTTCAGTCTTGAATGTTTGAATGACTGGAGGGAGCTGTGTCAGAGGAGGCCACATAAACACTGTGTCTCAGAAACAGCACGTCTCCCTTCTGATGCCACTGTCCTTACTTAGTCAACTCTGGATATTCCCAAAATGTAGTACTGAAAACTTGTAGGTCCTTGTAGGTCTTTTTAAATTAGAATTTTTCTTTGGTTATAGAGAAAACTTTGAATTTCATTTAGATTTTAAAATATGTAATAAGAAAAAGACATGTCTAGAATTTGAAGTTAGATCTTAATTGACATCATAGAAAGAAAAAAAAATTAGCCGGGCGTGGTGGCGCACGCATGCCTTTAATCCTAGCACTTGGGAGGCAGAGGCAGGTGGATCGGATCTTTGTGAGTTCAAGGCCAGCCTGGTCCTACAGAGTGAGTTCCAGATAGCTGGGGCTACAGGGAGAAACCCTGTCGTCGAAAAAGACACAAAAAAAAAAAAAAAAAAAATTAAAAATATTTTCATTAGTGGCTTATGCATCTAAACAAAAGAAAGGCCATTAGCTTCTCAGCCAGAGCGGTAGATGGTCAGGAAACTCTGTAGCATGAAGCACAGAAGATATTGTGCCGCAGAAATGAAAGTTGTTAAGCTTATCACCACACACAGCTATATGAAGGACTTTTCCATGCTGAAGAATAAAATGGGTTTTATTTTATACCAGTTCTTAAGACAGTATTAGAAATTACAGAGACCAATCATAGCTTAATGTAGAAGACTTTCTGCTGGGGCTGGAGTGATGGCCCTAGTGGTTAAGAGCACCGACTGCTCTTGCAGAGGACCGGGTTCAGATCCCGCAGCACCCACATGGCGGCTGAGAACCATCTGTAACTCCAGTTCCAGGAAAACTCCAGTTCCAGGGGACTCTGACACCCTCTTCGACCTCCAGGGCATTGCAGACATGGGTGCCAAACCTACATGAGCACAGTACATTCATACACATACAAAAATAATAAAAAATTTAAAAAAAATTTAAAAAAAGAAGACTTTCTGCTAATCACAGCCATTCAGCAGGGACGTGTGCTGCCTGAAGAGGGTACAGACTCTCATAACCAGTAGATGAGTATCAGCTAGTGTAGAGGAGATGTTCTCCGTTGAGAGCTTAGGGTTAAGTACTCTTTTGTTCTCTTCTAGGTCCTGAAAAATAATAGTTGTTTCATAGCACTTTTGGGAGAGGTCAGTCTTCAAGAATTAAAGGGCAACTGAAATCTTGTAGAGTTCAATTTTCAAAACTTGAAGGACATCTACAAACTAGACATCATGGTCTGTACTTATAATTTCCAGCATTTGGAGGCTAAGGTGTAATTCCAAGCTTGGGCCTCATAATAAGTTTAAGGCCAGTCTGAACTATATAAGAAGACTGTATTAGTCAGTCATCTTATTTTACAACACAACCTGACAAAAGCAACTTCGAGGAAGAAAGTCTATTTTGGCTCTCAGTTTGAGGGTCCATCGTTGGTGGAGAAGTCATGGTGACAGTTGCTTTGAAGCGGCTCATTACGTAGCATCTGCAGCCAGGAAACAGAGAGCACTAATGCTGCTGCTCAGCTCCCTTTCACCTTATTCAGTTCAAGATGCCCAGTTCACGGGATGGAGCCACCTACTCTTCACCTCCTACCTCAGCTAACCTAATCTAGAAACTTCCTCGGAGATGCCACCAGAGATTTGTTTCCTTGATGATTCTAAGTCCCATCAAGTTTATAATCAAGATTAACTACTACAGAGATGCTGTCTCACCAAAAACAAACAAAAACTAGAAAACTTGAAATCTTACGTATGACTGGTTTTTAGGTTTATTTTCATATCCAGAATGCAGTACAGAGTATAATACCAAGTTGAATTAGTAAGCAAATGGTAGTTGAACAAGCAAACCATTCATCTATTTAAAAGCTTATTAACACGGAAACCTGAGATTTTTCATCTCAATCATATAATTTGTTATTTAAAAATAAAAATGCATTACTGCTAGGAGACATAGGCAGAATATAGTCAAAATCTATATTAACTAAGCTTGCAATGTAGCCAGACATTAGAAATGTCTTTTTTATTTCTTTAAATGTACAAAAGAAAAAGCATGTATGTCTGTGTATGTGCACACGTGTGTGTATGTGTGTGTGTGTGTGGGTGTGTGTGTGTGTGTGTATGTGTGTTTCTGGGGACTTAAACCCAAGGCCTCATACAATCTAAGCACATATTCTACCACTAACCTAATTTGCAGTCTAAGAAAGAACATTTTTAGACACTGAAATGTGATTCTATTTGTTGATTTATTTATTGTCTGAGCCCAGACTTTCTACTGTGAGCTTTTGAACTTTGTGAACCCAATGGCTTAACCATCCTTAAAAATTCTGTACTTGAGACTCTTCCATAGGAATCTCTACTCTGTGAACGGAAGAAAGCAGAGCCTAATTTTATGATAGAGTTTTCTCTATGAATCATGTCAATTAGACTTACCCATCTTTCAGTTGAACAGAGGGTACTTCAGAATACAAAGTGCAAGTTAGAAAATAATATTATGCTTTCATTTTAAAAGGTCAATTGCTGGGCTTTCCCTCTGCAAGTCTTTCCTCCTGACTCAGCTCTCCGTTCTTTTCCTTAACTCAACTCCTGAAACTAATCCTCATACTTCAGACTGGAACTTAACGGGAAAAGATATGTGAGCTTAATCTCTACTGGGAAAACTTTTCAAGGTGGTAATTAATACCGGTCCTCAAGGTCTCCTGCAAGTGAAGGGCAAAGTGGCCCTATGCTTCTGCCACTACAGTAACAGCAAATATTTGTCTGTGGCCTAAGGCAAGTTGGAGGTCCTTTTGAAGTCTATTTCTGTGGTAGTCAGGTTCTCCCCACCAGAGTAACAGTGCTTGAAGCTTGTTTTCAAACTGTAATAAGGACATTTGGTTGTTCCCGATAAAGTCTGAAAAATGGAAAGCACTTTCTAAGTTTGAATTATGGAAATCTCCCAATATGCACACTCATGTTCAACAAGAAAGCTCATTCTAATCTCAATTGAAGGTTTGATAACTGTGGTTTTCTGTAGCACTTCACACACACACACACACATACACCACACACACACACCCACACACATNTGACAACAAAAAAACCCTAATCTGGTCTCCTCCTTTTACTTTGTACTTCATATATTTAAGGAGTTCACAGTCCATTTGAGAATAGATGTCTGTGAGGTGCCCAGCCTTAAGTGACACATCTACAATTTAACCTCGATACCCAATGCTCAGGGAACATAGTGAACAGGGGTAGAAAGAATATTAATATATCTCTCAACTCTTACCAGTGAAGCTTCCAACAGATGGTGATTAACCCAGAAAGCTACAACTGGCCAAAGGGCAGAGAATAATAAACTTCAGAGTGCTTATCCCTGAATAAGACACCTATAACAAACCTCTGCCACTCAAAGCTCAGGGACCATTGTGGAAGAGGAGGCAGAAAGATCGTAAGAGCCAGAGGTAGTGGATGACCACAAGGAAGCAGAGTTTTCCATTCAGCTGAGAAGTTTCTCATATGAACTCATAGCAGTGGTGACAATGTGCCTAAGACCTGTACAAACTCAAGCCAGACAAGATCCCAGTGCAGAAGTGGAGTACACAAGATGCCTCAACCTTAGCTGAGGAACAATTGGCAACCTACAGCTACTGGAAGAGGGAGAGTTGCTTCTCCCTAAGGGAGTGACCTAGATAGGTTGACCAGGCTCCAGAGGATGGACACACACTGAAGGACATTTGGGGACACAAACGTGACTCAATAGGTCTTAATATATGTGACACAGTATATTAAATCTGGTGGTGGGGGCCAGAAGAGGGGTGCAGCTAGAGGAAGCAGTCTAAATGTGACCACAATATATTGTGTGAAATTTGTGAAAATTCAACTGAAACACAAATTTTTTAAAAAAGAGAATTTTTTTACATTGTCTCTCCTAAAGATGGATAATTATTAGAAGATGGGGAAGGGAATTCCATGGAAAAGTATACATAAGCGAGGACCATCACCCCTCAGCATGGCTGGGACTGTGGAATGGTAGGTGATAAGGAAGAGCCCAGAAGACAAAGATGACTCTGGAGGCTCAGGGTCTAATTTGTCAGGACTTGATCCTGTGGGTACTGGATATCCATCAACAGTTCTGGGTAGGAATAATATAATCAGAAACAAAAAAAGAACCATTAAGAAAGAAAACTCCTGCTGGGTGTGGTGGCGCACATCTTTAATCCTAGCACTTGGGAGGCAGAGGCAGGTGGATCTTTGTGAGTTCAAGGCCAGCCTGGTCTACAGAGTGAGTTCCAGGATAGCTGGGGCTACAGGGAGACCCTGTCTCGAAAAGACCAAAAAAAAAAAAAAAATTAAAATATTTTCATTAGTGGCTTATGCATCTAAACAAAAGAAAGGCCATTAGCTTCTCAGCCAGAGCGGTAGATGGTCAGGAAACTCTGTAGCATGAAGCACAGAAGATATTGTGCCCAGAGAATGAAAGTTGTTAAGCTTATCACCACACACAGCTATATGAAGGACTTTTCCATGCTGAAGATAAAATGGGTTTATTTTATACAGTTCTTAAGACAGTATTAGAAATTACAGAGACCAATCATAGCTTAATGTAGAAGACTTTCTGCTGGGGCTGGAGTGATGGCCTAGTGGTTAAGAGCACCGACTGCTCTTGCAGAGGACCCGGGTTCGATCCCCAGCACCCACATGGCGGCTGAGAACCATCTGTAACTCCAGTTCCAGGAAAACTCCAGTTCCAGGGGACTCTGACACCCTCTTCTGACCTCCAAGGCATTGCATGACATGGGTGCACAAACCTACATGAGCACAGTACATTCATACACATACAAAATAAATAAAAATTTAAAAAAATTTAAAAAAAGAAGACTTTCTGCTAATCACAGCCATTCAGCAGGGACGTGTGCTGCCTGAAGAGGGTACAGACTCTCATAACCAGTAGATGAGTATCAGCTAGTGTAGAGGAGATGTTCTCCGTTGAGAGCTTAGGGTTAAGTACTCTTTTGTTCTCTTCTAGGTCCTGAAAAATAATAGTTGTTTCATAGCACTTTTGGGAGAGGTCAGTCTTCAAGAATTAAAGGGCAACTGAAATCTTGTAGAGTTCAATTTTCAAAACTTGAAGGACATCTACAAACTAGACATCATGGTCTGTACTTATAATTTCCAGCATTTGGAGGCTAAGGTGTAATTCCAAGCTTGGGCCTCATAATAAGTTTAAGGCCAGTCTGAACTATATAAGAAGACTGTATTAGTCAGTCATCTTATTTTACAACACAACCTGACAAAAGCAACTTCAGGAAGAAAAGTCTATTTGGCTCTCAGTTTGAGGGTCCATCGTTGGTGGAGAAGTCATGGTGACAGTTGCTTTGAAGCGGCTCATTACGTAGCATCTGCAGCCAGGAAACAGAGAGCACTAATGCTGCTGCTCAGCTCCCTTTCACCTTATTCAGTTCAAGATGCCCAGTTCACGGGATGGAGCCACCTACTCTTCACCTCCTACCTCAGCTAACCTAATCTAGAAACTCCTCGGAGATGCCACCAGAGATTTGTTTCCTTGATGATTCTAAGTCCCATCAAGTTTATAATCAAGATTAACTACTACAGAGATGCTGTCTCACCAAAACAAACAAAAAGCTAGAAAACTTGAAATCTTACGTATGACTGGTTTTTAGGTTTATTTTCATATCCAGAATGCAGTACAGAGTATAATACCAAGTTGAATTAGTAAGCAAATGGTAGTTGAACAAGCAAACCATTCATCTATTTAAAAGCTTATTAACACGGAAACCTGAGATTTTTCATCTCAATCATAAATTTGTTATTTAAAAATAAAAATGCATTACTGCTAGGAGACATAGGCAGAATATAGTCAAAATCTATATTAACTAAGCTTGCAATGTAGCCAGACATTAGAAATGTCTTTTTTATTTCTTTAAATGTACAAAAGAAAAAGCATGTATGTCTGTGTATGTGCACACGTGTGTGTATGTGTGTGTGTGTGTGGTGTGTGTGTGTGTGTGTATGTGTGTTTCTGGGGACTTAAACCCAAGGCCTCATACAATCTAAGCACATATTCTACCACTAACCTAATTTGCAGTCTAAGAAAGAAACATTTTTAGACACTGAAATGTGATTCTATTTGTTGATTTATTTATTGTCTGAGCCCAGACTTTCTACTGTGAGCTTTTGAACTTTGTGAACCCAATGGCTTAACCATCCTTAAAAATTCTGTACTTGAGACTCTTCCATAGGAATCTCTACTCTGTGAACGGAAGAAAGCAGAGCCTAATTTTATGATAGAGTTTTCTCTATGAATCATGTCAATTAGACTTACCCATCTTTCAGTTGAACAGAGGGTACTTCAGAATACAAAGTGCAAGTTAGAAAATAATATTATGCTTTCATTTTAAAAGGTCAATTGCTGGGCTTTCCCTCTGCAAGTCTTTCCTCCTGACTCAGCTCTCCGTTCTTTTCCTTAACTCAACTCCTGAAACTAATCCTCATACTTCAGACTGGAACTTAACGGGAAAAGATATGTGAGCTTAATCTCTACTGGGAAAACTTTTCAAGGTGGTAATTAATACCGGTCCTCAAGGTCTCCTGCAAGTGAAGGGCAAAGTGGCCCTATGCTTCTGCCACTACAGTAACAGCAAATATTTGTCTGTGGCCTAAGGCAAGTTGGAGGTCCTTTTGAAGTCTATTTCTGTGGTAGTCAGGTTCTCCCCACCAGAGTAACAGTGCTTGAAGCTTGTTTTCAAACTGTAATAAGGACATTTGGTTGTTCCCGATAAAGTCTGAAAAATGGAAAGCACTTTCTAAGTTTGAATTATGGAAATCTCCCAATATGCACACTCATGTTCAACAAGAAAGCTCATTCTAATCTCAATTGAAGGTTTGATAACTGTGGTTTTCTGTAGCACTTCACACACACACACACACATACACACACACACACACACACACACACACGATGGCTCTTTTTTAATGCACGACTACTATACACATAATTTTACATTTCTGCATTAGGATACCTGGTGCCATAGTTCAGTGACTAAGGCACAGAAGAGTGTAAATAGCTTTATTCTGATTATGTTGAATGATGGAAGGCCAAATAGAACTTTAAAGTCAAGAACTGAAATATCTACCCAAAGCTGTTGACATTTTCTTCTACTTCAGGAGAGAAAAAAAAAAGTCAATTTCTGCCATTTAGATACTGAGTATTTCCTCAATACAACAAATTATATAGAGAGCCAACTCCACAACTTGCCTTAGTTCAAGGGAAAAATCACAAGTCAAATCCTCAACCATTTAGAGAGGAAAGGAGAGTAGAGACCCGAAGGAATAAGAAGGAAGAATTGCGTTGAAGTAAGCAAACTGGTGTTGGTAAAATCAAACAGGGGTTTTCCTTTTGTCTTCTTCCTGACATTTCACAGGTTGCAGTACCCTAAGTGTTATCAGTTTGTTAGGAGATTTTGGCTTCTACTCCTGAAGGATCATTGGCTTCAAGACTTATATTCCCACAGTTTTAAACTAAAGAACCTAACAAGCTATATGGTACAGTTGTTTTCAGACTAGACACAAATAACACAAGACTGAGATCTGGGAATAGAGTGACAAGCATGTGCGGCCCGAGGGCTGTCTCTGCTCAGTAGTAGTTACTAATGGACGTATTCCAGTCACAACGTGGCCAAGGAAACCCGGATTGCAGTGGTCTCTGAGCGGAGGAGACTGAAGAAGTCAAGTAGAGGAATGCAAGACAGCTACAGCTTGTGAGGTGGAGTAAGGTTGCCTCAGATTTGGGGCTGAATTCCAAGCTGAATAGGTATACCAAAATTTCTACAAGAGTGGAGGAAAAGCCTTCACCAAGTAGTAAACAGTTCTGAGTGCTTCCAGAAGGTAGGCAATACTTGGTGTACCCATGACCCAGGATGAAAGATTTCAGAGCTTACAGGCTTTGGGCAGTGTCATCTCCAGGGTCCCTAGAAACCCTTGGTGGTGAAGCTGTTAGCCCTAGAATAAAGGATGCATGGGGTTCATTTTACCAAACATTGAAAACAATGTTCAGGAGGCTTGGGGAGCTGGCTTAGTGGGTAAGAGTGCATGCTTTGCAAGCATGGGGATCTGAGTTCGAATCCCCAAAACTCACACGAAAAAGCAAGCAGGGCTGCATGTACCTTGTAACCTCAGTGATGGAAGCGGAGACAGGCAGGTCCTGGAAGATTACTGGCCAGTCAGACTAGCTGAAACGATAGGTCTTCTATTCAGTGAGAGACCTTGTCTGAAGGCAACATGCAGAAGAAGACACCTGATGTATTGCTTTGGCTTCCACATGTACTTGTAGGACACACACACACACACACACACACACACACACACACTCAAAAAGATTAACTTGAGGGCTGGAGAGATGGCCTAGCGGTTAAGAGCACCGACCGCTCTTGCAGAGGACCCGGGTTCGATCCCCAGCACCCACATGGCGGCTGAGAACCGTCTGAAACTCCAACTCCAGGAGAACTCCAGCTCCAGGGGAATCCGACGCCCACTTCTGACCTCCGCGGCATTGCACGACACGGGTGCACAGACTTGCATGCAGACAATACATTCGTACACATACA
>VZQC01009253.1:3006992-3029984 GCA_009823505.1 Rhizomys pruinosus | reverse complement strand
TCAACATCACTAATCATTAAGGAAATGCAAATGAAAACCACTTTAAGATATCATCTTACTCCAATAAGACTGGCTAGGATCAAGAAAACAAATGATACCAAGTGCTGGAGAGGTTGTGGGGAAAGGGGAACACTCATCCACTGCTGGTGGGAATGTAAACTCGTACAGCCACTATGGAAAGCAGTGTGGAGAACCCTTGGAAGACTTGGAATGAACTTGCCACCCGACCCAGCCATACCACTCCTGGGCATGTACCCTCAAGACTTACGCCACCACAGAGATACATGCACGGCCATGTTTATTGCAGCTCTCTTCACAATAGCAAGGAGCTGGAACCAACCTAAATGCCCCTCAACTGACGAGTGGATAGAGAAAATGTGGTACATCTACACAATGGAGTTCTATGCAGCAGTAAAGAAAGACGACATCACGAGCTTTGCAGGAAAATGGCTGGAGCTAGAGGACATCATGCTGAGTGAAGTAACACAGTCCCAGAAAAACAAACGACGAATGGTATCCCTCATCTGTGGATGCTAGTGCCAATTACCCAGTTGTAAGTATTTCTTGTGTAGGGCCCCCTGAGCTTTTGTACAAAGCAGTTGGGCATAATGCATTTTGGAAACAACAACAACAACAGAAAATACTGCATCAAAGAACTGACTGAAACAGTGAACTTCTGCTCAAAACAGTCAACTTCCCCATGGAAAATATTGAGAAAGACTAAGAGATGGAAAGTATGTTTGGCAGAATGCACGAGCTCTGGTGGGGTGGGGGAATGAGCGGGAACATGGGTCTAGATTTGTTAAAAATAAATAAATAAATTTATGTGAAAAAAAAAGAAATTGAAGAATTTGATAAGTATCAGAAGATAGAAAGGCTTCCCATGCTCTTGAAACAGTTGGATTAATATCACAAAAAATGGACATCTTGCCAAAAGCAATCTATAAATTCAACACAATCACTATTAAAATTCTAACACCATTCTTTGCACAAATTAAAAGAATAATCTCAAATTTCATATGGAAACAAAAAAATTCCAGATAGACAAAACAACCCTTAGCAAGGAATGAAAATCTTGAGGCATCAGTATTTCTGATTTCAAATTATACTACAGAGCTATAGTAATAAAAAGAGCATGGAATGGTCAAAACCCAGAAAGACATATTCATCAGTTCAAATAGAATTGAAGATCCAGAGTTATGTATAACTTTACAGTGACTTTGATTTTGATAAAGGAAACAAAATCACTCATCGGACAATGGTTCCTGTCTAAATGGATTGAAACTAAATCCCTATCTCCCACTCTGTATAATCCTCATCTCCAAATGGATCAAGACCGTTTACATAAAACTCTGCCTTGAAGCTGACAGAGGAGAAAGTAGGAAGACAATGGAACTCCGTGGCACAGACAAGGACTTTCTGGACAGGACTGACAGTGTGGGCAATAAGATGAACAATTGTTGAAAGGGGACTTCATGAAAGTGCAATGGATCTCTACTTCAAAGGACTCTATCATTTGAGTGAAGAGGCAACTTACAGAATGGGAAACATTATTTACCAGCTATACATCTGATGTAGGGTCCTTATATCGAATATAGAAAGAACTAAAAAAAAAACTAAATGTCAAAAGTCCAGTCTAATAAAATTTGGGCATAGAACTGAAAAAACAAAAAACAAAAAAATATGTTGTGAAAATCCCCCAAGTAACAACCTAAAATTCACAATACCTAATCTCTAAAATGACCAAGTATGACTCCTAGCCAGAAGAAAAGTCAATTAATAGGAACATGGGCTAGGCAGACAGGGCATTCAAGCAGCTAATGTGGGTTCAAGAAAATGTGAACACACCTTGAAGACCACAATGGCAGATGTGATAGGGCTCAAGTGGAACTTCTTTTTTCTTTTGGTCTTTTTTGAGACAGGGTCTCCCTGTAGCCCCAGCTGGCCTGGAACTTGCTCTGTAGACCAGCCTTGAATTCACAAGAGCTCCACTTGCCTCTGCCTCCTTAGTGCTGGGATTTAAGGCCTGCACCACCACACCCAGCTCAAGTGGAACTTCTAAAAATGAAAGACACAGTGTCTGATGGAGCACCCAGTCTAAAGATGGATAGAAACAATGAAGCCGATTAAAAAATAGGCATGCTAATTCCTAAGACTGGAAGGAATAACAGGAGCTCGCAATCCTACCTAGGGGGAACATCCAAGCTGAACTTGTGGTGAAGAGGGATAGTGAAGCAAACTTCCTGGATAAATTGACGTGGAAGATTATGCCTGTAAGATACATATGAGTTGGCCAAGTCAGAGGGGTGGGCAATGGGTGGTAATGTCAGAGGGGTGTGTTCCAAGTAAGGAAACCCTGGGTTCTGTTCTTAACTGTCAGCAGCCTATTGGCTGAACTTTGGCAAATCACTGCCTCAGTTTCCTCTACTGGCCCTGGATTACTGAGTGCTAAGGACTCTCCTCTCACCCAAGGCCTTTGACTCCAAGTGCTGAAGGCAGAGGAAATGCTAGGATTCTATACCTAGTGGTGACTTTTTTTTTTTTTTCTGTATGTGTATGAATGTACTGTCTGCATGCAAGTCTGTGCACCCGTGTCGCGCAATGCCGCGGAGGTCAGAAGCGGGCGTCGGATTCCCCTGGAACTGGAGTTTCAGACGGTTCTCAGCCGCCATGTGGGTGCTGGGGATCGAACCCGGGTCCTCTGCAAGAGCGGTCGGCGCTCTTAACCGCTAGGCCATCTCTCCAGCCCCTAGTGGTGACTTTTAACATTTCTTTTTGGCCCCGTCTTTATTTTTATTTTGCTCCTCTGTTGTTTCGGGTCCTGTCCTCCTTCCCTTTGAAGATATTTAAGAACCAGCCTTTTCATCACTCTAAAACTGTAAATATGCCCTTGAAACATGCAAAGAGGCTTTTGTGTACTTACAACTTGAGGTTATTATCGTACAAGTAAGTCACTTGAGTGCACTGCATTCTTAGGCCTGCTCCATTGAGAGCTTTATTGGGTTCTATTGTCCTATCTCAGCAGATAAGCCTCTCCCACTCTAAAAGGTGGGCTATCTGATGAAACAGGGTGCCTAATGCTCTAGGAGTGTAAGCTAAAGGATTCTGGTACTGCCCTAAAGACAGACACACTTCTCCAAGACAAGTAGATGCTTCACTTGAAGTGGTATACGGTCAAGGACAAATATTCTAAAATTAAACCAACCAGCTGCACACTGAGACGCCCACGTGTCAGTTATGCTGTCTTCTCCCCATCCAGCCTTCTCTATCCATCAAACCAGAACTCCCACTCTCTGCCGTGCTTTTAAAAAAGCTGAAACTCCACATACTTTCCAAGACAAAACCCATTCGTGAAGGCAGCAGCCTGTTTGAGAGCATATTAGGGCACCTGTCTTCATCTCACCCTGTGTGTATGCTCTTTGCATTTTTCAATTCAGTGTCAAAAACATTAATCTCAGTGATGGAGCAACTGGCTTCAGAAGTCAAACACAGTGAGGCTTTCTTGTCAAAATAAAGTAGCGATACAAATGCTAGTGCATAGGGCTGGAGAGATGGTTCAGTGGTTATAAGCGAGTGTGTACTGCTTTTCTGAAGGACCCAAGTTTGGTTCCTAGAATCCACAGTAAGTAGCCCCAGGGGATCTGATGCTTCTGGGCTCCTTGGGTACATACACATAATTAAGAAATAGATCAGCCGGGTGTGGCAGCTCACGCCTTTAATCCTAGCACTTGGGAAGCAGAGGCAGGTGGATCCCAGCCTGGTCTGAAGAATGAGTTCCAGGCAAGCTGGGGCTATAGGGAGACCCTGCTGTCTCAAAAAGTCAAAAAGTCAAAAAAGTAAAAACAAATAAAAAATAAAAAAAAAGAGAGGTCAAATAATTCAAGTATGGTAGCATATCCCAGCAATCAGGAGGCAGAGGTGGTGGATCTTTGCTCTAGACCATCTGGGGCTCCAGGGAGACACTGTCAAACAAAAAAAAAAAAAAAAAAAAAAGGAAGGAAGGAGAGAGATCATTTAATTTATTTCATGTATATGAATTTTTGTCTGCATGACTATGTGTACCACTGATATGCAATGCCAGAAGAAGCCAGAGGAGGGCGTTAGATCCACTGGAACTGGAGTTAGGGACAATTGTTAGCTTCCACATAGGTTCTGGGAATCTAGCCCAGGCCCTCTGTAAGAGCAGCCAGTGCTGTAAACTGCTAGACTATCTAAGTTAAGTTTTTTTAAAAAGTGGTGTTTCACATAAATTTTACAAAAATTGGGTAGGTGTGGTGGAATATGCCTTTAATCCCAGCACTCAGGAGGCAGAGGGAGGTGGATCTCTAAGAGACAGGAGCCAGCCTGGTTGCATAGCAAGTTCCCTCCAGGCAGGCTGAGACTACAGGGAGACCCTCCCTCCAAAAGACAAAACAACAACAAAATCTTTGAAAAACAAGAAGTTTTATATCTTTAAGTAGAAATATGCTTAGGTTATAGGCCTGTTTTCCACCTCACAATCATCAGAACAGTTGTTTATACAGAGTAACAAGATTCTAGTGAATCAATCAGATATTATTTGGAAGCAGCCACATGAAACCCATGGTATAATATGTCTAGAAATGTTTCTCAGTCTATTTGCTATTCCAGCCAGACTTATATGGAACAGGAAAACAGCATGATTATTTTTCTTACATAGAATTACGTTTACTATGTGATAATCTGAGGTAATTTGTCTTTTAATTAGATTATATTAAAGTTCCAGGGATTCTTGTCTAAAAGTTTTATGCTCATTTTGCAGTCAGTATAAACTTATTATACATTGATCCATGTGGTATTCAAAAAGTGTTAACATTCATTAATTTTAAGTCAATTATTCTATAAAATAAAAATGTAAGGCCAGGTGTGGTGATGCACGCCTTTAATTCCAGAACTCAGAAGGCAGAGGCAGGCAGATCTCTGTGAGTTCAAGGCCAGCCTGGTCTACAGAGTGACTTCCAGGCCAGCTGGGGCTACCGGACCAAAATAAATAAAAAATTAAAAATAAAAAATAAATTAAAATGTAATTGTTGTATAGAAGAGATAAAAATTTAACATACTACCAAAATATTTTTTCCAATGATAGTTTATTGAGGTAATAAATAAATGGTATTTTCTCTTATAAATAATAAAATCTATATTATAAAATTTACATTACTACTCACAATTACAAAATTAAAATAAACTTATATTAGCATGATTCTATATTAATTCATTCAATATTATTGAAAATTTCAGAGCATTGCATAAACAAAAAAGATTCTAATAATATCATGAATTACTTTCTTTAAATGTTATGTTGATGTTTAACCTACCTATAAAAATAATGCAAATTACTAAAACATAGAATTATTGAATAAATCCATAAGGTTTAGATAATATATTTAAACTTTTTATACTTCTTAGTTTAATATAGCTAATAAGAAAATTTATTTGTGGGGCTAGAGAGGTGGCTCAGCAGTTAAGAGTTTATACTGCTTTTGCAGAAGACTGGAGTTCAGTTCCCAGTGCTCACCTCAGGGAGATCACAACTGCCTGTAACTCCAGCTCCAGTGGATCCAATGCTCTCTTCTGACCTCCTCAGGAACCTGCAAGTATGTGTACATAACCACATACAAGCACACACATACTCATAATTAAAAATAAATCATTTATTTCTTTATTTTATTATTAATTTTTTTTTTTTGAGACAGGATCTCCCTGTAGCCCCAGGTGTCCTGGAACTCACTATGTAGACCAGGCTGGCCTTGAACTCACAAAGATCTGCCTGCCTCTGCCTCCTGAGTGCTGGGATTAAAGGCGTGTGCCACCAGGCCCAGCTGCTGGCTTAGGTTTTTGCACTTCCCTTTTACTTGAGATGGATAACAATGGTGTGATTTACCATCTTCCTTAAAGCAGCAGCAGCAACAACCAACTAGACAAGACATGCGAAACAACAGTTTTAAGGTACAGGGATATCAGGGACAAGAGGGCAGTGACACTTGGGGCAGGGGACAGAAATAAAGGTGAGCCCCAAGACTGCTTCTTTCCTGTGCCAGTGCAGAGGGAAGAAACCTACATCGAGCCGGATGGAGTGCCTGGATTAAGAGGCTTCAAGGAACGAAAATAAGGAACCTGTGAGGGTCTAAGGAAGGTCAAGGCAGTTAGAGGGGCTATGGGGACAGAGTTCTGGAAAAGAACGCACCTCACTGTAAGAGACTTCCAAAGGTAGTTGCTCTCACACTTCCAGCTGAGTGTTGATCAATATGTATGTCAGAAAACTACCACTGGTAAGTTGGCTTACACACTCATAATTTTAATACTCAGGAAGCATTGGCTAAGGTGGGGGATCGTATTAAGCTGAAGGCCAGCCTGAATTATACAGAAAGTTTTGGGACTATCCTGGGCTACAAAGACTCTGTATAAATAATAATAATAATAATAATAATAATAATAATAATAATAATAAATGTTTTAAATGAACAGAAAACACTCACTACCTAAACCATGGAAGGAACCACCCAAAAGGACAGAAGGAGCAGTCTCCATAGGTCACACAGTCCCACAGAACCAGCAGGGGAAAATCTCTAATTCATCATTAGAGTAATTAGAAGGGTACCACCTCTGTAGAAGAGCTGAATGTGGCCTCAACTAACTAGCTAGTGTATTGGTCCCACCTAAAGCAAGCTTCAAAAGGACTCAGCTTGTTAGTCAATAGAAGCATGGAGATAAAAGTCCATGTCTCTGAAAATGTTGATGCTGAGATGAAGAGCACACTGGATGTTATTAGTAGATTAGACCCTGTAGAAGAAAAGACAAGTAAGCATGATCTAATAAGCAACATAAGAAGAGTCAGAAAAAGAGACAGCAACAATGAGCTGTGGGAAAATATTAAGCAGTTTAATAGATGTGTAGTTGAAATCCACAAAGGAGAGAAGAGAGAAGAAAGGGGCAGAGGAAAAATATAAGAAATGAAAATTTTCTAAGTTGATTATAACCATAAGCCCACATATTTAAGAAGTACAACAAAACAAACACAAAAACAAGAAAACTGTACCCATAGGGGTACCTCATACCCAAATTGCTTAAAAGCCAATGGTAAACAAAATCTTAAAACCATCCAGAGCAAGACATAATACATCATATAGAAAGGAACAAGTGAGAGAACAACAAGGCTTTTATTATGAACAATGCAGACATAATACAATATAGAGAGAGAGGAACAGGTGAGGGAACAACAAGGCTTTTATCATGAACAATGCAGACAGAATACAACATATATGAGGAACAGGTGAGGGAACAACAAGGCTTTTATCATGAACAATGCAGACATAATACAATATATAGAGAAGAACAGGTGGGGGAACAACAAGGCTTTTATTATAAACAATGCAGACATAATACAATATATAGAGAGGAACAGGTGAGGGAACAACAAGGCTTTTATCATGAACAATGCAGACATAATACAATATATAGAGAGGAATAGGTGAGGGAACAACAAGGCTTTTATCACAAACAATGCAGACAAGAAGACACTGGGAATAAACAGAGACAACAACTGGCAGCTTAAAGTTCTATACCCAGCAAAAGTACCTTTCCAAAATTGAAGACGGAATGAAGTCTTTTATTTTTTTTAAGTCTTTTGAGACAGAGTCTCCCTTTTTAGTTCTAGCTGGCCTGGAGCTTGCTCTGTAGACTAGGCTGGACTTGAACTCACAGAGATCCACCTACCTCTGCCTCTCAAGTGCTAGGATTAAAGGTGTGCTCCACCATGCCCGGTGTTGAAGTATTTTTTATACACAGAAAAGCCTCTCTCACCACCCCACAAAAGTCCATCATCAGCAAATTTTCACTATAGAAAATGTTAAAGTAAGCCCTTCAGACAAAAACAAATGAAAAAAAATCAATACTTGGATCTACAAAGAAGTATGTACCATCAAGAAGGGAAACCAGGGGCCTACAGAGATGGCTCGGTGGTTAAGAGCACCAGCTGTTCTTGCAGAAGGCCCAAATTCGAATCCTAGCACCCACATGGCAGCTCACAACTGTCCATAACTCCAGTTCCAGGGGATCTGATGCCCTCTTCTGACCTCCAAAGGCAATGCATGACATGGGCATACTTACATAAATGTAGGCATAACACTCATACGATAAAAATAAAATTTAAAACGGGAAACCATGAACATATATAAATACTTTTTTCCTTATTTTTAAATTTTCTTTAAAGAGAATTGTCTTTTTAAAGAAAAAGTATGAGCACTGTGTTATAGGGCTATAATTTGTAAGAGAATCAGAAATGCATAAGAACAGTAGCACAAAGTTTAGGGTTAGGGAATGGGAGTATACTGCTATAATTTTCTTATACCATAGGTGAGCTGGTATATGTGACCTAAAGGTAGATTGTGGTAAATTAATAGTGTGGTGATAAAGTACTTATCTAGCATAGAGCTCTGGGTTCAATCCCTAGCTCTGGGGGAAAAATGCATACTATAAATCATAAACCAGTAATTAAAAAAAAGGAATTTAATAAACAAAGAGGAGATAAACTGGTTCTAATAATATTCAATCTAAAACACAACATAAAAATAAAGGTAATGGAATAGAAAACATCATCATAAAGGCTTAAACATAGTCACATCAATAATCACATTAAATATAAAAGGTGGAAATATTCTAGTTATAGACATAGATTATTAGACTAAATAAAATGTTTAAAATGACAGCCATGCGATCGACAGGAATCACCCTTTGACTATAAGACATAACTATGATAAGAGGATATTATCAGAGATAGCAGCTATTCAAAATAAAGCTGATCAAAGTAGACTTCAGATGGAAGGCTGTTATTAGATATAAAAAGAAACTTTTCCTGCTGAAACAGGCATTAATCACAAGCATATAATAATCTTAAATATTTATAAGCCCAGTAAGAGGGCCTTAACACATATAATCAGAAGCTACACAGAGAAGCAGATACATTGTTCATTATACTTGGGAATTCACTGCCTTTTCAAGGGCATGGGAACATTTATCAAGATAGACCGTAACTGGGCCATTAAACAAGCATCAGTCTATGTGAAATGACATCATGCAGTATGTTCTCTGACCACAAAGAAATTAAATTAGGAAATCAACACAAGAAGATACCTGAGAACTCCCCCCCCCACCAAATATTCCAGAATTAATATATTTTTTGAATAACTGCAAAGAAAAACTACAAAGTATTTTTGGACTGAATGAAAATGATGATGTGATGTACAGAAGCCAGTGTAGCTGAAGAAGCACTTAAGGAAAAGAAGGCACTCAGATCTACTTGAAAAAAACTAGTATAAAAAGAACAAAGTAAGCTGGGTGTGGTGCCACACGCCTTTAATCCTAGCACTTGGGAGGCAGAGGCAGGCGGATCTTTGTGAGTTCAAGGCCAGCTGGTCTACAAAGTGAGTTCCAGGGAGACTTTGTCTCAAAACACACACACACACACACACACACACACACACACACAGAAGAACAAAAAAAAATAATAATAATAAAAAATAAACCCAAAGTAAACAGAAGAAAGTAAATAATAGAAGAAAGTAATGAAATGGAAAGACATCAGGGAATACAATTGAAACAAAAAACTGCCCTCTGAGAATATGAAGAGGTCTAGAATTTCAGATTCCATTAAAGAATAAACATGGTTACATTCTTGAAGCTTCCATGTGTGGTAAATAGAAAATTAGACCAGAAATCAAGGAAAAGAGCTCATACCTGCATATTTGGGTGTATACATACCTGCCATCCTTAAGAATATGAAAAACCTGAGCCTGTGACATGGCTCAGTAGGTAAAGGCACTTGCCACCAAGTCTCATGACCTGAGTTCAGTTCCCCAGCCCCACTTAGTAGAAGGAGAGAATCAATTCCCATGAATTGTCCTCTGATTTACACACACACACACACACACACACACACACTAAGTGTAAAAAGCTTTTTTAAAAGAATATGAAAAGCCGGGCATGGTGGCGCACACTTGGGAGGCAGAGGCAGGCAGATCTCTGTGAGTTCAAGGCCAGCCTGATCTACAGAGTGAGCTCCAGGCCAGCTTGGACCAAAGGGAGACCCTGTCTCAAAAATACCAAAAACAAAAATACCAAAAAAAACAAAAAAAAAAGAATATGAAAAAATATTACATGGCACAGACAAGAAGGAACCCCCAAACCATTGTGAAATATATTACATATTCTACATATGTATTAATAAACACATGTTCATGTGATTCCTATCAAGAATGCAGGATTTGTATCAGATACATATTATACAGATATGAAATTATAAAAAATATATTTTTTATTAAAAATTAACAAAACATCTTGCTTTTTGAGTTCTTCTAAACTCTAGTCCCTGTTTGGTTTCTCCTTTTAAAACAAATGTGAGGAACAGTTCACTCATTTGTTTACTTAATGGTAACTATGAGATGCTATCATGTGCTGGAGACTATGGGACATGCTGGGGGACACAGCTGCTAACCAAACAAGATCCCTGCCCTCTGAACAGGAGTCTAGTGCAAGACACAGACAAGTAAATAGGCTCTAACAATAGACCCTTGTTCAAGTGCAGTTATAGAACAAGTTCCAAGGGCGTCCACAGGATGGATTAGCAACTTGAGCTTAAAATACTCCCCAAGCTAGCAACCAAAAAGAAAGTTTTTAAATGTGATAACTGTGTTTTCTCTATCCCTCTCCCCCTCCCTGCACTCTACCCTCTCATTTTAGCTACATACCCAGCCTGTTTGGTGACTATTATCATAGGCAATAAAACTTCAAGTACAGAGCAATACATAAGACATGAATTTGATTCGGGAAGAACTGCACTGTTTTGTATCTAATGTTTAATCTTAATTTTTTTCCTTCTGTGTTCTTACTCTGTCTAAATTTCCATGTTAGAGTCCAAATAAGACATAGGGTGCTGCTTTATTTACTACTTATCAATATACTCGGGGGGGGGGGGGGTTGGAAATTTTGTTGTTGTTGTTTTGTTTTGTTTTGTTTTGTTTTTGGTCTTTTTGAGATAGGGTCTCCCTTTAGTCCCAGCTGGCCTGGAGCTCACTATGTAGACCAGGCTGGCCTTGAACTCAGAGATCTGCCTGCCTCTGCCTCCTGAGTGCTGGGATTAAAGGCGTGTGTCACCACGCCCAGCATGACCAGCTGTTTGTTTATTTTTGGGGGGGGTCTTTTTGAGACAGGGTCTCCCTGTAGCCCCAGCTGTCCTGGAACTCACTCTGTAGACCAGGCTGGCCTTGAACTCACAAGGATCCACCTGCCTCTGCCTCCCAAGTGCTAGGATTAAAGGCGTGCGCCCACCATGCCCAGCCAGCTGTTTGTTTTTAAGAGCTAAGGTTTATTTTGGCTTACAGTTCAAGGGGATACAGTTCATCATGGTGTGGGGAGGGCAGTGCAGCAGGAGGAGTGGGAGGCTCCTGATCACACTGCATTAGCAAGTCACCGTGCAGCAAGGGAACAGGAAGTGGAGTTAGGTCATGAAACCTCAATGCCCACCTCTAGTTACTCATTCTTCCAACAAGGTTTTGTTTTAATTTTTTTCACCTTATTTTTATTTTTATGTGTATGAGTGTTTTGCCTGCCTGCATCTATGTAAGTGCACCTGTGTGTACAATGCCCAAGGAGGCCAGAAGAGAGTGTTAGAGCCCCTGAAACTGGAGTTACTACAGATGATTGTCGGCCTCCTTGTGAGTGCTGGGAACTGTACCCTGTCCTCTGCGAGACCAGCAAGTAACTTTAAGTACTGAGGCATGTCTCCAATACTGAGCAGATACTTTTAAATTATGCATTTTCTTTGACGTATTGATTTCACTTTTGAAACTGTCTCTAGGAAAACACCATGTAAGTCCACTTTTCAGTTATAATGTTGTCTGTTGTCTTGGGTTACACTGAAGAATTGGAAACAACATCCATGTCTAACAGTAGCAACCTGACTAACTAGGTTATGTCATATCAAACAATGGCATTCTAAGCAAGTTGTTAAGTTGTATAACAATGTTTCTTTTTTTTTTTTTTTGGTCTTTTCAAGATGGGGTCTCCCTATAGCCCCAGCTGTCCTGGAACTCACTCTGTAGACCAGGCTGGCTTTGAACTAACAAAGATCCTCCTGCCTCTGCCTCCCAAGTGCTAGGATTAAAGGTGTGCAATAGCTCACCCAGCTAACAATGTTTCTTAAACTCTCTTCCGCAGGAGAATTACCTGAAGGGCTCCTTGAAACAGATTGTTCAGCCAGGCCTGTAGAGTTCCTGATTGAGCTGACTTGAGATAAGGCCCAAGAATTTGTTTTTCTAAATTCCCTATGGATGCTATTGATCCTGAGAGTACACTTTCAGAGCTACAGACGTAGAGGAGTATTTCTTGACTTGGAAGAACACTCACAAATTATACAGTACGATTGGTGTTACATCTTACATGCAGGAGTTTAGGTGGAAAGATATTATGAAGTTCATATTTCTGGCTATCTTTTTGTTAATCACAATGTGGGCACTTGTCTACTACCTATTTTTTTTAACCTTTTTTTTTTTTTACCTAAGATCTCAAGTTTTATACCTGAAGTACAATTTCTCTGGAGTTACTAATTATTTATTTCTGGTTATACTTTCCCTTTGGATGTTTAAGGCCACACAGTTAGCCCAGATCAACCAAGGTTTTTGTTTTCTCAAGGTCAGTTGAGGATCTTGTCCTCAAGGGGCACTCAGGTTTTTTGAGGGGAATTGTCTTCTACCTATTGAATGACATATTTTTTCTATAATGAGTGGAATGTGAACCACCAAAACACACCACTTGGTTTAAAGAAAAAGGATTGGGGGCTGGAGAGATGGCCTAGCAGTTAAGAGCGCCGACCGCTCTTGCAGAGGACCCGGGTTCGATCCCCGGCACTCACATGGCGGCCGAGAACCGTCTGAAACTCCAATTCCAGGAGAACTCCAGTTCCAGGGGAATCTGAGACCCTCTTCTGACTTCTGCGGCATTGCACGACACGGGTGCACAGACTTGCATGCAGACAGTGCATTCATACACATACAGAAATAAATAAAATTAATAAAAAAAAATAAAGAAAAAGGATTGATCATGAGATACTGGGCATCAGCACTAACAGGCAGGATGTATGCTTGATCCTGTTCAGCAAAGCTTGCTTCTGACTTTTAAGGTACATCCTATTGGGAGCATGTGGTGAGAAGCAATTGAAGATAGAAGATCACTCCTCGTAGAGACAAGGCCCAGAAGAGGCTTGTGGGCATTGGAAGGTTTTTTTACACTGCCTCGCTTCACTTCAGAAGTGGCACACAGGCTTCTTCTGGGTGGGACCCAAGGGCCACCTGCCAGGACTTTGCAGCATCTGGACTGGAGAGTTTTTTGTTTCCTGATGCAGGCTAGATCCCCTTCCCAGAGTATCAGATTAAGGCGTCTCCTCTCTGGAAAACAAGATTTCCTGGTTTAAATTCCCGTTCCCTTTTGTGTCTGTGGCACTCTACTGTCTCCTTTCCAACATGCAGCTTCAGGGGTCATGCTGTCCCTTCCCTGCTGATATCAGTGTGCCAAATGTGGTGTCATGCACAGACAGCACAGAGCCACCATTCAGCCTCCCCAGGCTGGGCTCAGGAAGCAAAAGGGCCTCTAAGTTTCCCCAAACCTTGACAGATCTTCCTCCCATTCTGCTTGCAGCCTCAGGATGCTCAGGGAGAGAGGGAATGGGGGAAGGGGACGTCAGGGTAAATGTCAAAAGTAAATATGGGACAGGAACAGAGAGAGCAAACAGCTGCCACCAAGGTCCAGGAAAAGGAAGGGTGGGCAGACAACACAGAGAAGCATGCACCAGCTCTCCAGCAATGCTTACTTGGCTAGCACTGCCTTATCCCTGTCTATGCTTTTGTGTTACTGTGGTTGGTGATATAAGGATAGCCACATCATCTAGTCTAAGGCAAAGTTCTTCACGAATATCAAACAAAAATCCTAGTGTTTGGGGTGACATATGAAAATTAGTCTCATTTAAAGGCCATAGTGGATTGAAAAGATAGCTTTTCAAAATATGAAACCATTTTCTGATTTCTGTTCTTTTCAAAAATATTTTATATATAATTATTTTTATTTTATTTTATTTTATGTGTATGAGTGTATTGCCTGCATGTATGTAAGTGTGCCCTTGTTGTGCAATGCCCACAGAGGGCAGAAGAGTGCATGGGATTCCCCTGGAACTGAAGTTATGGATGGTTAGCTATCATATGACTGCTAGGAATCGATTCCAAGTCCTTCACAAAAGCAGCAGGTAGGCTGGGCATGGTGGTGCACACCTTTAATCCTAGCACTTGGGAGGCAGAGACAGGCGGATCTTTGTGAGTTCAAGGCCAGCCTGGTCTACAGAGTGAGTTCCAGGACAGCTGGGGCTACAGGGAGACCCTGTCTTGAAAAGACCAAAAAAAAAAAATGCAGCAGGTGCACTTACAGAGGGCCAGGCCTCAGTTCCCAGCACCCACATGGCAGCTGACAAACATCTAACTCCCTCCTGTTCCAGGGTCTCTGACGCCCTCTTCTGGCCTCTGCAGGCATTGAGCAACATGGATGCACTTACATGCAAGCAAAACACACATACATATAAAATAAATAATTTTTTAAAGTAAAGCACATTACTTCTACAATGACTCTCAAATATGTAATATTTGTTGGAAAATTTATTTCTCTAATATTATGTCATTTTCTGCCACTTTACATGTGGGTAAATGGGCAAGAATACATTTAAGACAAAGAATTTCTAGATTTTGGAAGGTTTATTTTATTTTTTATTGAATTTTTGCAATTTTCATAATCTATAGTTTGATGGTATTTAGAGCCCCTCCCCAATCTATAGCTTCCCCCTGCCTCTGCCCAATTTAACATATCATATATATATATATATATATATATATATATATATATAGCTATAGCTATAGATATAGATATAGATATAGATATAGATATAGATATAGATATCATGGCCTATAGCATCTGATTTGTGTTCCCAAAGGTCCTTCAGTGTAGGTCCATTCCCAGAACCCACCAAGTCCCATTCTATAAGACAGAGTCTTTTTCTTCCCAGCAGCTATCAATTGCCAAAAGTTCCTTAGTTTGGATTGGGATTTCTTCTTTTTTTTTTTTTTTATGTGTATAAGTGTACTGTCTGCATGTAGGTTGGTGCACCTATGTCGTGCAATGCCACGGAGGTCAGAAGAGGGTGTCGGATTCCCCTGGAACTGGAGTTAAAGATGGTTCTTAGCCACCATGTGGGTGCTGGGAATCAAACCTGGGGCCTCTGCAAGAGCAGTTGGTGCTCTTAACCACTGAGCCATCTCTCCAGCCCTGGGATTGGGATTTCTTACCCACTTCACATCTGTGGTAGGATTTTGTCTGGTTTTGGAAGTTTAAAAACAGCTAGAAATGCATACACTGGTTAATAAACCCAGCCTTTATTGCTATTTTTATAATTCAAGTTCTGAACTCTCTACTGGTGCTACATTGTGAAATTCAGTGTGAGGATCTATGTAGGAACCTATAGACAGAAGTTATTTAGAATCTTCACCTATTACACAAGTATAAGGAGCAATTTTGTAATTAACTAAGTCATTTACCAAAAATTTATTAAATGCCTACTAAATGCCAGACACCGATTGCCCTGTAACACTGGGAGCATTCCAAGATTATGTTCTGCACTGAGAAGACAGCAGATCAATAAACTGTTGTAAGTAGATTATCAGTTGGTAGTAAGTACTAAGAATCAAAATCAGGCAGGGCCAATCAGAGACTTGTATTCTGAAGAATAGTGGTCTGCAGGGGTAGAGAATTAGGTGCTTAATTGAGAGAAGGAAATGATTCAGCTTTTTTCTTGTAATAGAGTCTTTCTGGCTGTTATAGAAAAGCCAGTGTACATACAGTTATCCACACCCCTCCCCCACGTTATATTTTATTGAAGGTAGTCTCATAGTAGGCATGGAGAAAAGGCCCTACAGAGTTGTTATTGCCTTTTCATGCTTCGCTATAAAATCTGTTTCTAAAATGAAAGTTTTATATCCAAAGGATTCCTTAAAGAAAAATTTTTCTACTATGTTTCATTTTACCTAAATGGAAGTCTTTCCAAAGCCTACATTTGATAATTATTTTTTTTTACTGCTGAGTTATCAGAGTATTTCCAGATTTTATTTTTTGTTGTTGCTGTCAGTAGTTTTTACACCTTACAACTCAAAAGATGCTCAAGAATCTCACTATGCTCAAAGCTCTAGACTCCCAAGGATTTTATTCTGACTTTTAAAAACTATTTTACTGATGATTTTTATTTTATGTGTATGAGTGTATGAGTGCATGCCTGTAAGTGCACCTGGATCACCTGGACTTGGAGTTAGAACAGTTGTTTTCTGGCCATGTGGGTGCTGGGAATCAAACTTGAATCCTCTGCAAGAGAAACCAATGCTCTTAACTGCTAAGCCATCTCCAGCCCCTGACTTTGTAATTTTTTTTTAAGCACATACTAAGAGTACTATTATAATACTATTTTAGAATTTCTTTTTCATATTCCTGGGTTTCCACCGACAGTGATTTCCTCTCCCACTGAACCTTGCTCCCTCAAGTAACAGGTCCATTGGAGATTTTTGTGCCGTCCATCCTAGAACCACATTATGATCCCCATTTAATGTACAGATCTACATACTCAGAGCCAAAGGTTTCCCAGTAGCCAGGGTCTGCTCCTCTGTGCCTTCCCTCCTCTAACTTCCTCCTCAGCACTAAAGTTTTAAGTTGTCTGTGGAGTCTCTTTATAGCCTAAACAATAGAAGCAGTCTCATTAATCACAATTTGTGTGCAACCGAAAGTGCTGTTACCCAACTTGATCAGGCGCTTTTTTTTCTACATTGACATTTAAGTGATATCTGGCTCATTTAAGAAATTAATCCATCTTTAAGGGAAGTATATTTACTACCAGTAAGGCTATTCTTTTTTTCTTTATTTCTTTTTTTTTGGGGGGGGGGTATTTTTGAGACAGAGTTTCCCTATAACCCCAGCTATCCTGGAACTCACTATGTAGAACAGGCTGGACTTGAACTCACAGAGATTCACCTGCCTCTGCCTCCTGAGTGCTGGGATTAGAGGCATGCACTACCATACCCAACAAGGCTATTCTTTTTTTTTTTAATTTTTTAAAAATATTTTATTTATTTATTTATGTGTATGAATGTACTGTCTGCATGTAGGTCTGTGCACCCGTGTCGTGCAATGCCGCGGAGGTCAGAAGAGGGTCTCGGATTCCCCTGGAACTGGAGTTCTCCTGGAGTTGGAGTTTCAGATGTGTGGGTGCTGGGGATCAAACCCGGGTCCCCTGCAAGAGTGTCAGTGCTCTTAACCGCTAGGCTATCTCTCCAGCCCCCAACAAGGCTATTCTTAAAAAGTACTGCAAGTGTGGAAGACAGTTCCAAAAAATGATAACCCAAAGATTGCAATTATAGTTCCAAAATTACTAACCAATTAGTATTTGAAAGGGTCACATTTCATTTAAAAATACAAGTTTCTGGATCTTGACTTTGAAATTGCTTACCAACTGGTCTTCCTGATAAATTTTTTAATTAATTAATTAATTAATTAATTAGGTGGGAATTGAACCCAGGGGCCTCCCTTGTGCTCTGTCTCTGCTCTTAATTCTCTACCTTTTACAATTCATTCCATTCCCAGAAATAAGAGTTCAGAAGATGGAACGACTCAGATCAGGTCTCTGTCTATACACTTCCAGCAACCCTACCATGGCCCATGGCTTTTAAAAGTCTCTCTCTCTTTTCTCTCTCTCTCTCTCTCTCTCTCTCTCTCTCTCTCTCTCTCTCTCTCTCTCTGTCTGTCTCTCTCTCTTTCCATGTCAGTATGGCATTTGTTTTCCATTCTCCCTGTCTCCTCTTCTTTTGTTCACTGATATCTAGTCCTACTGACCTTATCTGGATTTTTGTTTTTGATACAGGGTCTCTCTCTGTTAACCTGGCCTATCTTGAACGCCTGGGCTCCTGTGATCCTCCTGCCTTCCCTTACCAAGTGGCTGAGACTACAAGCATTTGCCACCTGCCTGGCTTATTGTTCTTCCTGAAATAAGTCAAGCTAGACTCTGCTTCAGGGCCTTAAACCTTGCTGTTCGTTTTGCTCAGAGAGCTCTTCCCTAACGTCTTTGCATGACAGTCTTCATCTCAAGAGCCAAGTCTGCTGGTTACTCAATGTGCACTTCTACATCCAGTACATCTCTTCCTTAGAATAACAGGGCGGCTCTTCTCCAAAAGTGTGATCAAGGTCTAACAGCCTCTTGTTACCTTATCACAAATAACAAAGAATATAAATCACACTGGAACTGCACTAGGCAAACAATTCGAGGTTTGCACACAGTTCTATACACACGTGGCATTTTCTTCTCTTTACAGGTGATTTTCAGAGCTCTGTCACCACCATACGATATAGAAAACCCATACAGTGCCAAAGTTCAGGAGCAGCTGAAGATCACCAACCTCCGCGTGCAGTTGTTGAAGCGACAGTCTTGCCCCTGCCAGAGAAATGACCTGAATGCAAAGCCTCAGCATTTTACACACTATGCGATCTATGACTTCATTGTCAAGGGCAGCTGCTTCTGTAATGGCCATGCCGATCAATGTGTACCTGTTGATGGCTTCAGACCTGTCAAGGCTTCAGGAGCCCTCCATGTGGTAAGTAAAACAAACCAGAAGTTACCTTCAGCTTTGGGGAGTGTAGTCTAATTCTTGAGAGTTGCTGTCTTGCTAGCGTTCTATTTCTTGTTTCTTCCTCTGCTGACACACTCCCCCAGCTCCTTACTCATCCCACAAATTACCTATGAACCTGGTTTTGGAACTCCAAGTTTAGAATCATAGTCAAGTATGATAACTAGATTCCTTGGAAAACATCCATGCCAGTCTTTTGTACCATGACCTTCAGATATAAAGTGTAATGTGAGCAGTAGCAAGAGGTTGGCATTATCACACAAGAGCCAGCATTGGAGGTAAATAGGGACCATTGTTGAGATTATGGAGCGAGGAAAGCAAGAGCCTCGATTTAATGCCTGGTAGCTCTGCTCTCCATCTACTAGAATGAATAATAATTCTCGATGAAGAACAGCTTGAACTCCCTTCACCCTAGGGCGGAGTTAACCTCTCTTACTTCCATGCCCACACCTCTCCTTGTGCGTTCCCTGAACTCTGCCCGCCTCCCACTGACACTGTGAACTTCCTGAGTAGAGGAAATGGATGGACAGGATCTTCCTATTCTTGGACTGAATATGTTACTTGTGCTAGAAGTGGGTATTCAGTAAGTGTTCAGAATCAGCAACTCTGAGACAGGAAGATGATTTTAAAAAGTCATTTATGAGCCGGGTGTGGTGGCACACGCCTTTAATCCTAGCACTTGGGAGGCAGAGGCAGGTGGATCTTTGTGAGTTCGAGACCAGCCTGGTCTACATAGCGAGTTCCAGGACAGCCAGAGCTACAGGGAGACCCTGTCTCAAAAAGACCCAAAATAAATAAATAAAAAATAGTCATTTATAAGTGACCAACTTCTGTCTGGGTGTGGTGTCTCACGCCTTTGCTCCCAGCACTTGGAAGGCAGAGGCAGGCAGATCTCTGTGAGTTCAAGGCCAGCCTGGTCTACAGAGTGAGTTTAATACTTTATTTAATTTTTGCTGTTTTCTTTTTTTTTTATTTCTGTATGTGTATGAATGTACGGTCTGCATGCAAGTGTGTGCACCCATGTTGTGCAATGCCAGAAGAGGGTCTCGGATTCCCCTGGAACTGGAGCTCTCCTGGAATTGGAGTTTCAGACGGTTCTCGGCTGCCATGTGGGTGTTGGGGATCGAACCCAGGTCCTCTGTAAGAGCGGTCGGCGCTCTTAACCGCTAGGCCGTCTTTCCAGCCCAATTTTTGCTGTTTTCATACAATACAGTCTGATGTTATTTAGACCCTCTCCCCTCTCTTTACCTCCCCCGCTACCTCCCACCCCATTTAATGTACTCTCATTTATATAACATGGCCTACACAGTCTTATTTGTATCCCCAAATGCCCTTCAGCATGGGTCCATCTACTGGGCCCACCCAGAGTCCCATCCCTGGAAGACACTGTCTCTCCGCCTCCCAGCAGCCGCAAATTGCCAAAAGTTCCTCAGACTGGGTTGGGATGTCTAACTTACTTCCTCGTGTCTATGCCTGGATTTTGTCTGCTTTGAGCTTGCATGGGACTTGTGCATGCTTTTGCCATTGTCGTGAGTTCATATGAGTAAATGACCAGCTTCTGGAAGAAGTGCATTTCTGTGTTAAGACCATCTGCATCATAAGGAAGCTTCTGGTAACCATCAAGAGATGTGTTCATCCTAAGGTTGCATTGAAGATGTGTCATTTAGGGGTAAGTGTCTCACAGACACATATTCTCTGCATTTGACCAGTTATGGAATTCTGGAATAGTCTGCATTTGTTGCAAAAGGAAGCTTCTTTCATTGGGGGTAAAAGGTGCTCTTATCTGCAAATATGAGGATGCATTAAGAAATTATGTTGGTCTAGGGATGTGGCAAAAGTAGATTTCTCTCTAGGATCAATGACCTCTCTAGCGACGTGTATTTGGCTATATTTACAGTATCACACATGAGTTCCTTCCCAGCGAGCAGGCCTTAATCCAGTCAGATAGCTGTTCGTTACTCCTGAGATAAAAGTGGCAGCACTGCACCAATAACGATAGTTTGCTGGGCCAATCCTTGTTTACCAGGCTTTACAGCTGGGTAGCACCGCTGATTAGTTTTCTCCCTTGGCAGCTTGCCTCGTATTCTGATACTGTGAGAGCCAGTCTTCAGGGAGGGGGGCTTCCAGGTCAGTTCTACCTCAGTTGCTCCAAATCCTGTGTCTGAAGTATGGCTTGAATTCAGCAATAGAATCTTAACCTTCAAGTTCTGGGAGGTAATCAAGGCTGTGGAAATAGCTTGTTATTTTGGGAGTCTCTTGAACTACCCTGACCAGCAACTCAAAGGGAGGCTTCTGCTGACTGGCACTGTGTGTTTTTGTTATATAGCCTTCAGCTGTACACATGCACTTGTATATTTTATGTCTGTTTTTTCAGTAGGACTTTTGGCTAATACATTTCCCTCTGGTTTCTCACACCATCTAAGCATATCATTCAATTTTGTTCTTTTTTTATAAATATATTTTTTAAATTTATTTTTATTTATTTTATGTGTATGAGTGTACTGTCTGAATGTAGGTTGGTGCACCCGTGTTGTGCAATGCCGCAGAGATCAGAAGTGGGCGTTGGATTCCCCTGGAACTGGAGTTAAAGACAGTTCTTAGCTTATGTGGGTGCTGGGGATTGAACTCGGGTCCTCTGCAAGAGCAGTCATTGCTCTTAACCACTGAGCCATCTCTCCAGCCCCTCAATTTTGTCCTTACTTGGCCTCCATCCCTCGCTTGTTCGCCCCACCTCTAGTTGTTTCCCTCCTCCCCAGTAGTCACCATGGTCCCCCTTATGTGTTCATGCCACACACACCCCATTCCTCTCTCTTTAGAACTCTTTCCCCCAATAATGTCCTTTCTACTTTCATATCCTACATTTGTTTATATGTGTCTATACATGAATATATAAACTTAAATGAGGATGTATACATGAATATATAAACTCAGATCTAGATTCAGCATATGAAGAAAACATTCCATCCTGATGAGTGTGGAAATGTCCTAATTTCCTTCTTCTTTACAGCTGAATATAATTCTACCATGACTACATACCTTATTTTTCCTTATCTGCTAATCTCTTGGTGCTCTTCTAGACTAGTTTCATGTCTTGGCTGTTGAGAATGTACACTAATTCTTTTTTTTTTCTTTTTTGTATTTTTGAGACAGAGTCTCCCTTTTAAGTCCCAGCTGGCCCAAAGCTCACTCTGTAGACCAGGCTGGCCTTGAACTCACAGAGATCTGCCTGCCCCTGCCTCCTGAGTGCTAGGATTAAAGGCATGCACCACCATGCCTGGCATAAAGACAGTTCTTAGCTGCTATGTGGGTGCTGGGAATTGAACCCCGGTCCTCTGCAAGTGAGGTTGGTGCTCTTAACCACTGAGCCATCTCTCCAGCCACAAATTAAATTCTTTAATTCTATGTATTCCTCTGACATTTCCAAGCAAAGCAAAGGAAGTAACAATAAAAACAAAAAAAACAAAAAATCTTTAAATTAAAAAAGTTTCAGAGTAATTTTGGCATGATAGAATATATCTGTAATCCCAGAACTCAGGAAGCCAAGCCAGGATTTCACAAGTTCAAGACCAGCCTGTGCTACATAGTTAGACTTGTCTCAAAAATAAAGCAAAACTAAACTAAACTAAAAAAACTAACCCCAGAGCATCCTACTGTGTTACATAAAGGATGGATTCTATGCTTTCTTCTTACTTCTGCTCCTGATACAGGACAGGCTTTTGGGCCATGGAGCAATTACCTTGCAGAACACTGTGTGCTAACTGAGCTGAGTTGCTGTAGCACAGGGCATCAGTAGGGTGACTCAGTCGATTAGGATGGTGCTAGAGAATAGCAAAATAAGCCGGGTGTGGTGGCGCACGCCTTTAATCCTAGCACTTGGGAGGCAGAGGCAAGTGGATCTTTGTGAGTTCAAGGCCAGCCTGGTCTACAGAGTGAGTTCCAGGACAGCTGGGGCTACAGGGAGACCCTGTCTCGAAAAAAAAAAAAAAAAAAAAAAAAAAAAAAAAAAGAGAAAATAGCAAAATAGAAATGATTGCTTCTAGAAATGAACCTGGTGTTGGCAAAACTGGATCACCACTTGTAGAAGAATGAAATTAAACCCCTACCTCTCACCGTGTACAAAAGTCAACTCCAGATGGATTAAAGACCTCAACGTGAAACCCCAAACTCTGAAGGCGACAGAAGAAAAAGCTGGCAACAGACTACAAGACATAGCATAGGAAAAGACTTC
>VZQC01009253.1:2951992-3001992 GCA_009823505.1 Rhizomys pruinosus | reverse complement strand
ACTGACTGCTCTTGCAGAGGACCCAGGTTCAATTCCCAGCACCTACATGGTGGCTAAGAACCGTCTTTAACTCCAGTTCAAGGGGAATCCAACACCTTCTTCTGACCTCCATGGCATTGCACGACACGGGTGCACCAACCTACATGCAGACAGTACACTCGTACACATAAAATAAATAAATAAATAAATAAACTTTTAAAAAAGAATCATTCATATGGTCTTATTTTTTTCAGTTTACCCCAGTTAAATCTGAATACACTTACCATGTTTGGTACAATATATATCTTATAAATCCAAAATATATTTAAGACTATAGTTTTCATCTTCTTTCAGATATTCATCGCCTGTGCTACCCTATGTAGACCAGGCTGGCCTTGAACTGACAGAGATCTGCCTTTGCTTCCCAATTGCTGGATTAAAGGCACATACCACCTCACCCGTCCAAGAAAAAAACAGATTTTCTTTCTCTTCCATTCAACAATTAGTGAAATAGCCCAAAGGGGGAAAAAGAATGTAAGCAATGACTATGGATAAAATCTACAATATAAATAATTTAGATGTGCCGTGTTTTAGGAATTAAATGGCTGTCTCTGGTTTCATTACGAAGAGGGCTTTCTGGACGTAATAATCTTTTACTTCTGTCTTTGGTCCTCAGTCACTTTTGCTGCTAACAAAACACAGCAGCCAACCTAGTCATTTCATTGTCACAGGAAGGGCAGCTTATCCTGTCACCAGCACGATTGCAGTGTCTTCCTAACGTTAACAAAACATAAAGTCTTCCAGTTCTATCCAGTTAGTGTGAGACTATTCTTAATTCATGTCAAGGTCTTAACACTCTTGTGTTATTATATACCTTTGCTAATAGTCCCTTAACAATGAGTAAACACTCACTAAGCAATGAGTAATTATTCTTTTTATTTGATGATTAAGAAACCAGAAATCTTCAAAACGAGAGGCATTAAAAAGTGATCTGCACTCATGAGAGGATTCCTTTCAAGGGTTCTCATAGAACACTTAAGTGTTTATTTATAGGCTTTTAATTTTTTTCACACTGAAGTGAAAGGGAGAAAAATGCCTGAAAAATAAAATGCAAGAATCAGAGCAGACATCTCTAAAAGTAAAATAAAGCCAGTAGAGAAGTGAAGTAGATTCTCCCGTGTTCATTCATCTTTTCATGAATCTGATTTGCAGAAAGCTAAGCACATCTATTTAGGTAAAAAAATGGGGAAACTTAAAGATACAAAAATAGTCTCTTTAATAGGTTTATACTACTAGTTTTATAAATAAGAAGGAACAGCATAAATCTGTTTTCTTTTTTAATATTGTAATTTTTTTATTTTATTTATTTTTGTATGTGTATGAATGTACTGTCTGCATGTAGGTTTGTGCACCCGTGTCGTGCAATGCCGCAGAGGTCAGAAGAGGGTCTTGGATTCCCCTGGAACTGGAATTCTCCTGGAATTGGAGTTGCAGACGGTTTTTAGCCGCCATGTGGGTGCTGGGGATTGAACCCGGGTCCTCTGCAAGAGCAGTCGGTGCTCTTATCCGCTAGGCTATCTCTCCAGTCCTAATATTGTAATTTTTTTTTATTTTATGTGTATGAGTGCATTGCCTGCATGTAGGTAGGTGCACCCATGTCATGCAGTGCCCACGGATGTCAGAAGAGGGTGTCGAATCCTTGGAACTGGAGTTAGGAATGGTTATTAGCCGCCATGTGGGTGCTGGGAATCAAACCTGAGTCCTCTGCAACAGCAGCCGGTGCTCTTAAGCATTCAGCCATCTCTCTAGCTCCTCGTTTTTCTGTCTTCAATGTGCCCCTGATAGGTAAGACAACTCATTCTGGCAGTTTTCTCATGAGCATTGCCTTTTAGCATAGCACTAATGGTTTCATGCTGTGGATAGTGGGAGCCTGGAGTCACAAAGTGGCCGGAAGGCCTGCTCTCCTATCCGGTTTCACTGTGAATATAACAGGAGCCGGGCCAAGGGAGAAAACGATGTGAAAAGAAAAAAGATGTACTTACCGTTAGACATCAGTTTTGTTCACATCCCATATCTCTGTGGTGTTCCATTTGTGTATTGCCAATTTTTAAGAGTTGGAAATGTACTTCAACTTGTCCTAAAACAATTACATTTAAGATAAACTGCAATTTGATTCCTCATTCCCTCTTACAAAAGAGATTTTTATTGACCAGATACTTAAAGTACACACATCCATCCTCCCTCCCTCCCTCCCTCCCCCCTCCCTCCCTCCCTCCTCCCTCCCTCTCCTCACCTCCCTCCCTCCCCTCCTCCCTCCCTTCCTTCCTTCCTTCCTTCCTTCCTTCCTGTCTGTCTTTTGAGACAGGGTCTTCCTGTAACCCCAGGGCTACAGAGATCTGTCTCCTGAGTGTTGGGATTAAAGGCATGACACAATACTCAGCTCAAAGTCTGTTAATTTTGACATTCAATACTTCAGTAATACAACTGAGGCTACAGTTGCATTATACTGAACCAAGGTAAATATTTAACTCAATAAAATAAAGTATGGTGGAGATACAAAAGACTATAATATTAATGCAAAATAATAGTTTAGTAATACAGAATTATGATATCATTTTAGCTTTTCTCTCTGGTTGTTTAGATTAAGAAAATTAAAAAATCATTAGATAATTTGGGAGATGACAAGATCTGGACTTGGACTTCGAGCTCATGGGATCCTCCTGCCTCGGCTTCCCATGTGGCTGGAACTACAAGCATGTGCCACCATTTCTCTCTGATACTTAGGATTTTAAAAACCAAAAAAAGTTGCTAGCTTTAACAGAGTTCATATTCTAGCTATAGAAGATGTTTAGATTTGTTTCATATTGAGTATTTTATAGGATAGTAACAATCAGGAAGTCCATAAGAAATTTCTGTATCTCCAAAGGCCTCACTACCAGGAGCAGAATGCAGCTGTGAGTGTTCAGAATCTCCAAAGGGCAGCGACTGCAGATGAGGCCATAGCAGAGGCAGTAAATTAAAGGGAACGTGACAGTGCTTTATATCGGCAGTGAGCAGAGGATAACACTCACACTTCCAGTGTGTGTGTCTTTTAACCCTTATTTGTAATTTCATTTGATTCCCATATGTAATGAAAAGAGAACTTAACTGCAATTACAAAGGAGTTATAGACAGAGTCATAGCTCTGCTCCAAACTTTACCACCTAATTTCAGTAATATGCAAAGCAAAGACTTACATCCTTCGACAAATTATTGGGTTTTTGAGGCCTTTACACAGACTGCAGTCATTCGTGCCCACAGCCATCTTGAACTTCTTTGACTGTCTGCTACAGTATCTGCTTTCATAGAAAAAGAGGATATTCACACTATCTAGCTATAATCAGTTATATAAAACATGTTGAAGCCGGGGGTGGCACCCACCTTTAATCCCAGCACTTGGGAGGTAGAGGCAGGCAGATCTCTGTGAGTTCAAGTCCAGCTTGGTCTACATAGTGAGCTCTAGACCAGCTGGGACCCTGTCTCAAAAAAGACCAAAAATAAATTAAAATTCCTGCATCACTATATGACTGATTAATGAATGGCATTTGAAAAATAAGAGATTCGAGCTGGGCATAGTGGCACACACTTTTAATTTTAGCACTTGGGAGGCAGAGGCAGGTGGACCTTTGTGAGTTCAAGGCCAGCCTGGTCTACAGAGTGAGTTCCAGGACAGCTGGGGCTACAGGGAGACCCTGTCTTGAAAGACCAAAAAAAAAAAAAGAAAAAAAAAAAGAAAAGAGATTCATTTCAAGTAATCGTGTTAATAATATTAATAATGTCTAGTTTTGATAATTTCATATATATACATATACATATATTCTCTTTTAATCCTCAAATAAATAAGGCTAATATTTGAGGTCATCTTTTTAAATAGGAAGTTACATTTTGTTACAAAAGGTCTTGTTTGCAAGCATTGAGAGATGAAGTAGGAGCCCTGTGAATCTAGTGGAAAAAACTGCATTCTCCTTATCACACACAATTGTGAGAAGAGAACCTCAGAGTTCCTCAGTAGAGTTTCATATAGATTGCTTATTGTTTTCGGTTGATTATTATTGGGTCTTATGAAAGCAATAAATAAAGACTAAAATCTATTTTTAAGATAAAAAAAAAGATTATCTCAAAGGAATTAAATCCTCTGAGACTAGCATTGTAAACAAATGTAATCATGCAAATCTTAAGAATGCCAGGTTATTCTACCTTTGATTCAGAATCACACTTCTTCACAGAATAACTGCACTCCCTGAAGTGTTTCTTTCCAATTACTGGATTTCTTTAAAATGATGCAAAGGAGAAATACATAGACTTTGATACTGCCATTGTTTTTCTTTCACTTTTTTTGTTGTTGTTGTTGTTGGTTTTTTTGGTCTTTTCGAGACAGGGTCTCCCTATAGCTCCCAGCTGTCCTGGAACTCACTCTGTAGACCAGGCTGGTCTTGAACTCACAAAGATCCACCTCCCTCTGCCTCCCAAGTGCTAGGATTAAAGGCGTGCACCACCACGCCTGGCTCTTTTTGTTGTTTTGTTGTTACAAAAAGAAAGTGCCAGCCGGGCGTGGTGGTGCACGCCTTTAATCCTAGCACTTGGGAGGCAAAGGCAGGCAGATTTTTGTGAGTTCAAGGCCAGCCTGGTCTACAGAGTGAGTTCCAGGACAGCTGGGACTACAGGGAGACCCTGTCTCAAAAAGACCAAAAAAAAAAAAGAAAGTGCCAATTGAATACATAAATGGTTTCATTGTGATAATTTCAAACGTGTATGTAATGCACTATGGTAATATGCCATTGTTTTTACTAAAACTATTTTCCAGGATATGGATGGCATAAAATTCTTGGAATATTTTTAATATGATTTTCTTGGTAGACTATAAAACAATCCTTGTAATAGAAATTATTTCTATTTCATTGCTAATGAATTTCAAATATAAAATGCCATTCTAACCTTGATTTATTTCTTTTTTTCCAATTATATAAAACTTTAATAAGTCAGTCATTAAACATTTGGTTGTAATTAATATAGGAACTAAAACATTTAATTTTTTATTTTTTTATGTGTATGAATGTACTGTCTGCATGTAGGTTTGTGCACCGTGTCATACAATACCAAACAGGTCAGAAGAAGGTGTCGGGTTCCCCTGGAACTGGAGTTAAAGACGGTTTTCAGCCTCCATGTGGGTGCTGGGGATTGAACCCAGGTCCTCTGCAAGAGCAGTGGGTACTCTTAACCACTAGGCCATCTCTCCAGCCCCAGGAACTAAAACACTTATAAAGTAAGTATTAGAGGCCACTGAGTTAACTATATGCTACATATTATACCTTGTCACTGAGAAACCTGGTCCATAAGAGATCAAATCCACTCCACTGTGTATTATTTCCTTGGGTAACCCAGATGGGAATGGGATTGAAATAGCCCCGCCAGGACACTAAGGGGACCTGCAAGATGTGCTTAGAAAAGCAAGATCCCACTCCTTAAACAAGGGGCAATTATGAAGCTTTAAGTTCTCACTTTAAAAAAAAAAAATTATTTATTTATTTATTTATTTATTTATTTATTTATTTATTTATTGAGACAGGGTCTCCCTATAGCCTCAGCTTGCCTGGAACTCACTCTGTAGACCAGGCTGGGCTTGAACTCACAGAGATCCGCCTGCCTCTGCCTCCTGATGTGCACCACCACATCTGGCAAGTTCTCACTTTTTAAGAATAAATATTCAGCCAGGCATGCTGGTGCACACCTTTAATCCCAGCACTTAGGAGGCAGAGGCAGGTGGATCTCTGTGAGTTCATGGTCAGCCTGGTCTATAGAGGGAGGTCCAGGCCAGCTGGGATTAAAGGGAGACCCTGTCTCAAAACTACAAAAAAAAATCTATCTATCTATCTATCTATCTATCTATCTATCTATCTATCTAGATATATAGATTACTTTTTTCCTAGTGAATTTGTCATACTAGAGTTTCTTTTTTTTACATAAATTTATTTTTATTTTTTTAACAAATCTAGACCCATGTCCATCTCCCCATTCCCCCACCCCACCAGAGCTCATGCATTCTGCAAAACATGCTTTTCATCTCTTTCTCAGTCTTTCTCAATATTCTCCATGTGGAAGTTGACTGTTTTGAGCAGAAGTTCACTGTTTCAGTCAGTTCTTCCATGGAGTCCTTTCTATTGTTGTTTCCAATATGCATCACTCCCAACTGCTTTGGACAAAAGCTTAGGGGGCCATACACAAGAAATACAACTAGGTAATTGGCACTAGCATCCACAGATGAGGGATACCATTCATCGTTTGTTTTTCTGGGACTGTGTTACTTCACTCAGCCTGATGTCCTCTAGCTCCAGCCATTTTCCTGCAAAGCTCATGATATTCTCTTTCTTTACTGCTGCATAGAACTCCATTGTGTAGATGTACCACATTTTCTCTATCCACTCATCAGTTGAGGGGCATTTGGGTTGGTTCCAGCTCCTTGCTATTGTGAAGAGAGCTGAAATAAATATGGCCGTGCATGTATCTCTGTGGTGGGGTGAATCTTGAGAGTACATGCCCAGGAGTGGTATGGCTGGGTCGGGTGGCAAGTTCATTCCAAGTCTTCCAAGGGTTCTCCACACTGCTTTCCATAGTGGCTGTACAAGTTTACATTCCCACCAGCAGTGGATGAGTGTTCCCCTTTCCCCACAACCTCTCCAGCACTTGGTATCATTTGTTTTCTTGATCCTAGCCAGTCTTATTGGAGTAAGATGATATCTTAAAGTGGTTTTCATTTGCATTTCCTTAATGATTAGTGATGTTGAGCAGTTCTTGAGGTGTTTCTCAGACATCTCTAATTCCTCACTTGTGAAGTCTCTGTTCAGTTCTTTGCTCCATCTATTGAGTGGGTCATTTGTTTTCTTTTTTCTTTGTTTTTTGAGTAGTTTATATATTCTGGAAATCAATGCTTTGTCAGATGTATCTGCAGTGAAGGTTTCCTCCCACTCTGTGGGATTTCTCTTCACTTCCTTGATTGTTTCTTTTGATGTACAGAAGCTTTTGAGTTTAATGAGGTCCCATTTGTCAATTGTCGACCTTAATTCTTGTGCAGCTGCTGTCTGATTTAGGAAGTCTTTTCCTATGCCTATGTCTTGTAGTCTGCTGCCAACTTTTTCTTCTATCACCTTCAGAGTTTGGGGTTTCACGTTGAGGTCTTTAATCCATCTGGAGTTGACTTTTGTACAGGGTGAGAGGTAGGGGTTTAATTTCATTCTTCTACAAGTGGTGATCCAGTTTTGCCAACACCACTTGCTGAAGATGCTGTCTTTTCTCCATTGTGGTTTCTTGGCCCCCTTGTCAAATATGAGATGGCTGAAATTGTATGTGCTCAGATTTGGATCTTCGGTTTTGTTCCATTGGTCAACAGGTCTGTTTTTGTGCCAGTACCAGGCTGTTTTTATGACTATAGCCCTGTAGTATAGTTTAAAATCTGGTATAGAGATCCCTCCTGTGTAGCTCTTTTCACTCAGGATTGATTTGGCTATTCGGGGTCTTTTGTTTCTCCAAATGAATTTAAGAACTTTTGTTTCCAAGCCTGTGAAGAAACTCTTGGGGATTTTGATTGGGATTGCATTAAATCTATACAAGAGTTTTGGTAAAATGGACATTTTTACAATGTTAATTTTCCCAATCCATGAGCATGGGAGGTTTTTCCATCTTCTGAGGTCTTCTTCAATTTCTTTCTTTAAGGGTTTAAAATTTTTGTTGTAGAGGTCTTTGGTGTCTTTGGTTAGGTTTGTTCCTAGGTATCTTATTGTTTTTGAGGCTATTGTGAGTGGGAAGGTCTCTTTGAATTCTTTCTCCAGTTGCTTGTTCTTGGTGTAAAGAAAGGCCATTGATTTTCTAAGGTTAATTTTGTATCCTGCCACTTTGCTGAAGCTGTTAATCGTTTCTAGGAGTTTTCTGGTGGAGTTTTTTGCATCTCTTAAGTAAACAATCATATCATCAGCAAATAGGGATAGTTTGACTTCCTCTTTTCCAATTAGTACTCCTTTAATATCCTTTTCTTGCCTTATTGCTCTAGCAAGTGTTTCAAGCACTATATTGAAGAGGAGTGGTGATAGGGGGCAGCCTTGCCGAGTTCCTACCTTTAAAGGGAATGTTTCCGTCATTTCCCCATTTAGGATGATATTGGCTGTGGGTTTCCTGTATATGGCTTTGATTACATTGAGGAATGATCCCTCCAATCCAATTCCTTCTAGGACTTTAAGCATGAAGGGATGCTGGATTTTGTCAAAGGCTTTTTCAGCATCAATTGAGATGATGGTGTGGTTTTTGTCTTTGATTCCGTTTATGTGTTTGATGATGTTTATTGATTTTCGTATGTTGAACCATCCCTGCATCTCTGGTATGAATCCAACTTGGTCATGATGGATGATCTTCTTGATGTGGGTCTGTATGCGATTTGCCAGTATTCTGTTTAGAATTTTGGCATCTGTGTTCATGAGGGAGATGGGTCTATAATTCTCCTTTTTAGTTGGATCTTTGCCTGGTTTTGGTAATAGAGTGATGTTGGCTTCATAGAAGGAATTTGGGAGAATTCCCTCTGATTGTATACTTCTAAACAGTTTCAGAAATAATGGTTGTAGGTCTTTTTGAAATGTTTTATAGAATTCTGCTGTGAAACCGTCTGGGCCTGGGCTTTTTTTAGTTGGGAGGCTTCTTACTACATCCTCTATTTCTTCATATGTTATGGGTCTGTTTAAGCTGCTGGTCTCCTCTTGGCCAAGCTTTGGTGATTCCCAAGATTTCAGATATTCATCCATTTCTTCTAGATTTTCAAACTTGGTAGAATATAGGTTCTTGTAATATTCCCATATAATTTTCTTGATCTTTTCCTTGTCCGTTGTGATATTTCCCTTTTCATCACAGATTGTATTGATTTGGAGTTGTTCCTTCTTTCTTTTTGTTAACTGGGCTAGAGGTCTGTCTATCTTGTTTATTCTTTCAAAGAACCAACTTTTGGCTTCATTGATTTTTTGTATTGTTTTCTTTGTTTCTATTTCATTGATTTCTGCTCTGATTTTTGTTATTTCTTCCTGTCTGTTGCGTTTAGGGTTCATCTGTTGTTGCCTCTCAAGTGCTTTTAGCTGTAGTGTTAGATCATTCACTTGTGCTCTTTCTGTTTTTCTAATGTAGGCACCCAGGGCTATAAATTTCCCTCTTAGGACTGCTTTTAAGGTATCCCATAAGTTTTGTTGTGTTGTATTGTCATTGTCATTCAGTTCCAGGAATGTTTTTATTTCTTTCTTTATCTCTTCCTTGACCCATTCATTATTCAAGAGTGTGTTGTTTAGTCTCCATGTGTTCTTGTAGGCAGGAGGGCTTGTCCTGGTGTTGATGTTGAGCTTCATTGCACTGTGGTCTGACAGGATGCATGAAATTATTTCAATCTTTTTGTATTTGTAGAGGTTTCTTCTGTGTCCCAGGATGTGGTCGATTTTGGAGAATGTTCCGTGGGGTGCTGAGTAGAAAGTGTATTCTCTGGTATTAGGATGGAATGTTCGGTAGAGGTCTATGAGGTCCATTTGGTGTATCATATCGTTCAGTTCAGATGTCTCTCTGTTTATTTTTTGTCCTGTTGACCTATCCAAAGGACTCAGTGGGGTATTGAAATCTCCCACTATGAGTGTGCTGGGGTTAGTCTGTGACTTGTGGTCCTGGAGAATTGTCTTTATAAAGTTTGGTGCACCAGAATTTGGGGCATATATATTCATAATTGTGAAATCTTCTTGGTGGATTGTTCCTTTGATGAAAATGTAATGGCCTTCTTTGTCTCTTCTGATTTCTTTTACTTTGAAGTCTATTTTATCCGATATTAAAATAGCAACACCTGCTTTCTTTTTGGTACCATTTGCTTGGAATATTTTTTTCCATCCCTTCACTTTAAGGTGGTGCCTGTCCTTGAAGGTAAGATGTGTTTCTTGCAGACAGCATATCGATGGATTCTGTTTCCTAATCCAGTCTCCCAGTCTATGTCTTTTGATTGGGGAATTTAGTCCATTAATATTTAAGGTTATGACTGATAGGTTTGTGTTGCTTCCTTTTGCCTTATTATCCATCTGCGGTTTTGATTTAGGTTTCTACTTCTGCAGTTATGCTTTTATTGATTTCTCCTTCTAGTTGCCTGGGGTTGGTTGCTCCTTTCTTCTGTTCTTTGGATTGCTTCAAGTATTCTCTGAAGGGTTGGTTTTCCGGACATGTATTCTTTCAAGTTGTTTATGTCATGGAAGATTTTCCTCTCTCCTTCCACTATGATTGACATTTTTGCTGGGTATAGTAACCTGGGCTGGCATCCATTGTCCCTCAACACTGGGAATGCTTTGCTCCAGGTTCTTCTTGCCTTCATCGTTTGCTGTGAGAAGTCCGTTGTTATTCTGATAGGTTTCCCCTTATAGGTCACTTGTTGTTTTTCTCTTGTCGCTTTAAGAATTTTCTCTTTGTTTTGGGTGTCCAGCATTTTAACTATGATGTGGCGTGGAGAATTTCTTTTCTGATCTTGTCTGTTTGGAGTTCTATGTGCTTCTTGTATTGGTATTGGTTTGTCCTTTTTTAGTTTGGGGAAGTTTTCATCTATTATTCTGTTGAAGATCTGATCAATACCTTTCTCTTGGGATTCTTCTCCTTCCTCTATTCCTATGATGCGGAGGTTTGATCTTTTCATAGTGTCCCACAGCTCCTGGTTGTTCCATTTTTGTGTATTTTTAAATTTTTCATAATCTTTCCTTGAGGTTTTTAGTTGTTCTGTGTTATCTTCCAGGTCTGATATTCTTTGTTCTGCTTCCTCCATTCTGCTTCTGAGGCTTTTTCCACTCCTTTCCTCTTGATTGGATGAGTGTTTGATTTCCTTTTTCATTTCCTCTTCTGATTTCTTTAGTATTTCTACTTCTTTTTGGAGCTTCTCAATCTCTTCCTATAGCTCTTTGCTTCGATGGTTGGTTTCCTTATCTTTTTCAGCATGGGATCTTTTCAGTGTTTCTACTTCCTTCCAGAGTTTGTCATTCTCTCTCTCTCTAGGTCCTTCTTGAGTTCTTCATTCTCTTTTCTTAGTTCTTTGATTTGCCCTTTATAATGTTGCAGTTCTTTACATATGTTCCCAATTGTGTTTCTGATATCTGTGTCCTGGGCCATCCCTATGGGGATCCCACTGTAGGAATCTTCCATAGGGTTGGTAGAGCTTGCCCCTTTCCTGTGTTGTCTCTTCTTCATGTTCCTGGCATATGAACTTCTCCTCACCTGTACTCCAATGTAGGTCCTGAATGCCTCTTCACTGTGTTGAAGGCTTGCTTTGCTTGCGTCCTTCAGATGCCTTCTAATCTCAGTTGGCGGAGGTGGGGGGGCGCACGACACGGACCGACTGTGGGCAGGCTCTTTAGCCTGCGCCCTGGCACCTGCACTTGCCTGAGCTGGTCTCCAGAGATCTCAGATCGAGACTCACACAACCCTACCTTTAATACCAGCTGGGAGGATAACTCCACCCCCACAGCCACAAAAGCCAACCAAGCCAAAGACAACTGGATTAATGGATTAAATAGATGAAATCAATCAACAATCAGCCTTGCTGAAGCACTCAGCTGCTGTCCACCTACCTGTGTTTGCCTGAGCTGGTCTCAGGAGATCTCCATACTAGAGTTTCTTAAAGTTGACTTTTCATATTCTCTAACACTTTCATATAATAGAAATTAATTTTTTTACTTAAGATAAACCAAACCCTTTAAAATATTTTTGTCTAGACATTATACTATCTTTCCTATTAAGAAGAATAGTTCTATTTTTACTAAGGAAAGAAGAAAGTAGCATATTCTTGTTTATACAAGTTTATTCCAATAGAAATCTAGATGACTATACATTTTGAAGCTCAGTGTTGGTTTAACATCAGAAAATCAACCAATGTAATATAACACAATAATAAATAAAGGGCAAAAACTCACTTGATCATCTCAATAGCTGTGGAAAAAGCATTTGACAAAAATCCAACATCCTTTCATAAATGATATGTAAAAATCATTCAGTAAACTAGTAATAAAAGAGAACTTCCTGAGCATAACAAAGCTCATCTAGACACACAAACACAGACACACACACATACACTCGGCATCATACATTATGGTGCAAGAACTAAGGCTTTCCTTCCATGATCAGGAACAAGCATGCCTGTTCTCTCTATTTAACTTTGTACTGGAAATTCTAGCCCAGACACTTAGTAAAGAAAAAGAAATAAAAAGTACCCAGATTGGAAGAAAAGAAATACATCTTTATTCGCAGATGATATGATCTTTATGTAGAAAAAAATCTGCAGAAAAAATTAGCCCTAATAAACAAATTGTACTACTGGACAAGGAAAAAAAGTACCAGGATATCATTACAATTATCAGGAAAGAATGCATACTTTTTGGCCCTTTTAATCACATCATGTACTTTTTTTTTTTCATTTTGTCTTCATCCCTGAAAAGCAGTAATAAATGAGATGTGGAAAAGTAAAAAAAATAAAATAAAATAAAATAAAATAAATAAACAAATTGTAGGATATAAGATTAATAAATATAAATCAGTTGTTTCTCTACACTGGCAATAAAGAAAGAAAGCAGTTCCATCTATAGTCACATCAAACAAGAAATAAAACAGGCTGGAGAGAGTTAAGAGCACTGGCTGCTCTTGCAGAGGTTCAGTTCCCAGCACCCACATGGCAGCTAACAGCCATCTGTAACTCTAGTTTCAGAGAATCTGACACCCTCTTCTTGCCTCTGTGCACGCTCATGGTGCACTTACATACAGACGGGCATAACATTCATATGCATAAAAATGAATAAATTTTGAAAAGAAGTAAGCACTTAGAAATTGCTCAGAAATGTGGGCTGGAGAACCAGTGCAGCCATTCAAGGCTTAGGCTCACAACTCAAAAGACTGAAATAAACTGATAATGTGTGATGAATCACTTTTCAACAATGACATCATGACTATTCATATGCCAGCTGTGGTAGTGCACATCTAAAATCTCGGCATTCAGGAGACCAAGGTAGAATGACAAGGAGTTCAAAGTCATCCTCAGCTATGCAGAGTTCCAAGGCAGCCTGAGCTGCATAAGACGGTGTCTCAGGAAACTAAAACAGAATAAAACAAGACAACAGAAAGACGATTCAGTAGAAAAAGAACAGTCTTTTCAACAAATGATGATGCAACAATTGGAAAACCAGTTAAAAAAAAAATATCCAGACCCCTACCTCACACCATATTCGAAAGTTAAACCAAAATAGATCAACAGACCTAGACATAGAGCCAACGTCGTAAAACTCTTAGAAGGGAATATAGATGACATATTTATGACCAGAATAGGGAATCATTTCTTAGATAAAACACTCAAATAACAAGCAACAAAAGGAAAAATAAATATACATCGCTGCATCAAAATGAAAACCTGATGTGCAATCAGAGGATACTATCAAGAAGTGAAAAGATGGTCCTAGCATCGGAGAAAATTCCTCCAAATGATCTCTTGGCTAAGGTGTTAGTATCCACAATATATGTAAAGAATTCTTACAATTCAACAACAAAAAGACAATCCAGTGTAAAAGTGGGCAAAAGGTTTGAATAGATATTTGTTCAAAGTACACACACAACCTCCCCCAAAAAAAACAACAACAAAGTACACATGAAAAGGGCGGATATAACATAGAGCCTTGGTATTTTAGTTATTTAGAAAAATGCAAATCAAAACAACCATGAGGCACCCATGAATATCCACTAGAAGGGCAGTCACCAAAAGAATGAACAATAATAAGGGCTGGTGAGGACTTGGAGAAGTTACACCTCTCAGGCACTGCTCAGGGAATATAAAATGTCATTGCTGCTGTGGAAAATAGTTTAGCATTTCCTTGAAAAATTAAAGACAGAGTTACTCTGTGATCCAGCAATTGTGCTCGTCCAGATAAACTCAAATGAATTGAAAACATGTTTACACAAAATCTTGTACATGGATGTTCAAAGCAGCATTATTTGTAGTAGTAAAAGAATAGAAATAGCACAATGCCCATCAGTTGATGAATAAACAAAATATGATATGCCATGCAACGGATTATTATCCAGCCCTAACAAGGAATGGAGCGTCAATATGTGTTCAACATGGCTGAACTTTGTAAATATTCTGCTAAGTAGAAGAAACCAGATACAAAAGCTCATGTTACATCATTCCTTTTACATGAAATGTACCAAGTAGGAAAATCTATAAAGGCAAGAAAGGTTGGCGGTTACCAAGCACCTGGGAAAATGAGGGGGAAGTGCTTAGTGATGCTTCTTTTTTTTAACCTTTTTGAGACAGGGTGGTCTCCTTGTAGCCCCAGCTGTCCTGGAACTCACTCTGTAGACCAGGCTAGCCTTGAACTCACAGAGATCCACCTGGCTCTGCCTCCCGAGTGCTGGGATTAAAGGCATGCGCCACTATCCCCAGTGTAAAGCATTTTGAATTTACGGAAAAACCACTGAGTTGTGCACTAAATGATTAAAATGATAAATTTTATGTGAATATTATCTCAAAAGAAAGCATAGCTTTTTCAAAACCCCAAATAAACAAACCCCAAAAGCAAATGTGTTATTTATATACAAATTTTGTAAAATAAATATGTTTCTTTTCAAGTTCTAGGCATGAAACTGGTTGCTTTAAAAAGCAGTATCTTTGAAGAAAATCAGCACTTTTACTATCTGTGGCAGTTGTTTCTGGTCATATTCAGATAAGCATAGATTTTTAATGCCTGTCTGTTCTGATGGAGTTGCCAAGGAAATGGAACTTTTAAATAAACGAGTTAGTTCTACCTTAGCTTGTCATATGAACACACTCAGTAATGAAGACTGTACTTTACAGAATTTACCTAGAAACAGGCATTGTTCTAATACAAAGAGAATCCTCTGCATGAAATAATTCAACAACAAAAACTCTGGACAAAAATATGCCCTAGCAACTGTCTTCTTGTACTGCAATCAGGGGTTCATTTCTCTTAAACTAGTCAACTTTTGTAACACCCTCTGTACTGTATAGAAGTCTGAGTGGCAGTCAGACAGAGCTGTCAAGAAAGAAGGAAAACATTGGAAATGTGAACTGGAATGAATTTAAAAAAAAACATTGTAAGAGAATGCAAAGTAGTCTGTGGCAAGGAACTTTCCTTTAAAATAAGCAGAAGCGTTGTGAACTCATTGAGCAAGTGAATGTCGATGAGGTGAAAAGTACTTAATAATCCCCTTCGCTTTTCTAATAGAATCTACCTGGCCCCTGACTCATTATAAAAACTCATCTAAATCCTAAAAGACATTAAGCAAGACCCTACAAAACCTTCCTTCAGTCTGGTGTCAAACCCTACTTAACACACAGATTGCTTACAAAACGAGTTCCATTCCTTTTTCACTCTCATTTCTTTCCCAGGTTCTTGTCCAATATATTAAGACTTTCTACAACACATTGGGAGGGGTGTATTGTCAGTTCCATAATTGCTATCCCTTCCTGAAAGTATTAAAATTAAACGGGTGCTAAGAAAGTTAAATTCAGATGGTCCCTTTTTTTTCTTCCTCAAAGAGATTACATCATAAGAAGCTAATTTTAAGTATTTGTGGGAAGGATGAAAAAAAAAAAAGTCCCCTTGATGGTGTCACTGTTCTAAGATGGAACTTCTGGTATTTTAGGAGTCCCTTGGGAATTCCATCCCTGCTCTGTCGTTGATTAGCTGTGTGGCCTTGGAAAGTTTAAATATAAAAAGACAAGTGCAAAGTCAAACTTTGAGAACAAGACTTAACTGAGATCCGTGCAAGTACAGAAATGGGAGTAGGGAGTTGAATAACCCTAGCAACTGTCCCAGAACTAAGCTTAATGGACAGGCAACAATATGGATTGAAAGAAATTACAGTTAGCTTGCAGTGAGGCATTTTATTATACAGCTGTATAGGAAACTGCAATAAAATTCTAACAATATTTATCAATAAGAAACACCTTTTGTTCAATATTTGCAGTTGAAGAAACTAAGCCAGGTACAGAGAAAGAACCAAGTTGATATTCTAAAGCAATGAAGTCTTAGATATACTGAAATAAGTATCTTAAACAAAGAACATTACCTTATTGACATTCCCTGCATGCAAACCTGAAGCCAGAGAATGCATTTGTAGGATTTAGTCGAGTAACTTATCTCTGAACAGAAATCATTTTTTTCTTTTTTTTTAAAATATTTTATTACTTTTATTTTATGTGTATGAGTGAGTGTACTGCCTGCATGTGTGTCAGTGCACTCATGTCATGCAATGCCTGTGGAGGTCGGAAGAAGGTGTTAGATCCCCTGGAGTTAGGACGGTTGTTAGTTGCCATGTGGGTGCTGGGAATCAAAACTAGGTCCTCCGTAAGAGCAGTCAGTTCTCTTAAGTGCTGAGCCATCTCTCCAGCCTCCAGAAATCATTTTTCTAAACTTAGTAATTAGAAACAATTTTAAAATCCATTGGAAGCAATAATAATAATAATAATAAACAATTTTTTTGCAAGAAAGGAAGTAATGCTAGGGGAACCCCCTCCAGAATTGGCGACAGTGTCATCTCATCTAAATGTCATCTTCATGAGGCTCCTGGGCATTACAGTGCTGAGTTCAATGCTATTTGTATTTTTATGGCAAAGGGAAAATAAAGTGCCTGGTAAGGCTGAAATGAGGAGGCCAGCAGAGTGACTGTTTAAAAAAGCACAAGACAGCTGGGTGTGGTGGCGCAAGCCTTTAATCCTAGCACTCGGGAGGCAGAGGCAGGCAGATCTCTGTGAGTTCAAGGCCAGCCTGGTCTACAGAGCGAGTTCCAGGCCAGCTGGGGCTACAGAGAGACCCTGTCTCAAAAACACCAAAAAACCAAAAAATGTTGAAACTCTAATTTTAGAACTAGTTCTGAAGTACTTTTTTTTTCTTACCTTTTATCTTTTCTTTTCTTTGTTTTGTTGTTATTCTTGTTTTGTTTGTTTCAGTTTTCGGACTAGGTCTCCAGTATATAGTCGTGGTAGCTTTAGAACTTTCTATATAGCCCAAAGTGGCCTGGAACTTGTTTGTGGTCCTCCAAGCCCAGCCTTCCAAAATGCTGAGATTTCATATGTTCACAAACATACTTAGTCTTTTTCATTTAATTTTACTTTTTTTTTTTTTTAATCTGCCTGTGTGCTGTAAGTGCAACCGTATCATGCAATCCTGCAGTGGTCAGAAGAAGGCGTTGGGTCCCCTGGAACTGGAATTATGGATGGTTGTCAGCTGCCATGTGGGTGTTGGGGACCAAACCTGAGTCTTATGCAAGAGCAGCCAGTGCTCTTAACCGCTGAGCCATCTCTCTGCCCCCTTATTTTACTCTTTTGAAATAAATTTTCACTATGTGTCCCAGGTTGTTCTTAAACTCTTTTATTCATTCAATGTATCCCTCAGCCTCTTAAGTAGCTGAGACCCTAGGCACAAGGTGCTATGCCTGTCTTCAAGTAGTAGAAAGAAAATGAAAAAGAAAGAGAGAGGGAGGGAGAAGAAAGAGAAAGAGAGAAAGAAGAGAGGGAAAGGGAGAGTAGGAGAGACAGAAGGAGGGAGGGCTCAGTTGCTATCATCCTTGATGTTCATGAGGCTCTGTGCTCAATTCCTAGTATAAAACAACAACAGCCGGGGCTGGAGAGATGGCCTAGCGGTTAAGAGCACCAACTGCTCTTGCAGAGGACCCGGGTTTGATCCCCAGCACCCACATGGCGGTTGAGAACCGTCTGAAACTCCAATTCCAGGAGAGCTCCAGTTCCAGGTGAATCTGAGACCCTCTTCTGACCTTGGCAGCATTGCACGACATGGGTGCACAAACTTGCATGCAGACAGTACATTCATACACATACAGAAATAAATAAAATAAAATAATTAAAAAACAACAACAACAACAACAACAGCCAGGCATGGTGGTGCACGCCTTTAATCCTAGAACTCCAGAGGCCAAGGCAGGCGGATCTTTGTGAGTTCAAGGCCAGCCTGGTCTACAGAGTGAGTACCAGGACAGCAGGGACAGGGAGACCTTGTTTCAAAAAGACCAAAAAAAAAAAAAAAAAACCCCAACAACAGCAAAATATTTCATAGATATAAATGGCACTGTGTCCAAGATGTATTTAACTCACAAATAAGGAACCAGTAAGACATTATATCAGGTCAAATGAAAAATTTTTAAATTTTCATTTCCCTTACTGGGATGGGGGGGAGGGAAAGGGAAATATGCCTGAACGGAATTGGAAAATGATGTATGAAATACACAAAGCATCAATAAAAATAAATAAATAAATAAAAAATAATAAAAAATAAAGCAAAAAGCAAAAAATAAATAAAAAATTAAAAATTAAAAAAGTACATGTTTATCTAATACAAAAATAAAGAATGCTGAGCTGAACCAGGCAGAATGGCTCAGATCTGCCATTCCAGCACTCTGAGGCTGCAGCGGCTGTGAGTTCGAGGCCAAACTAGGCTCCATTGTGAGACCCTGTCACAAAACAAAATCCCCAAATAATTAAAAAATAATAATAATTTCTTTGATTTTTGTCAACTTTTCTGTTTTTCTTTTTTGGAGACAGGTCTTACTATGTAACCTTGCCTGGCCTGGAACTTCCTATGTAGACCAGCCTTGAATTCACAGATTTCTGTGTGTCTCTGCCTCCCTAGTGCTGAGATTACAGGTATGCACTACCATGCCCAGCCTACAATTTATTTTCAGGCACAATTGATTTGTGTTTCTATGGACAAGAAATATTTGAATTATTATCAGTTTTTATAATTTACAGAGACGTAAAATAGCTCAATGACAATAAAAGGCAGAATCAATCCACAAGCGTTTGCTAGATACAATACTTAGTAAATAGTTTTTTGGGTTTTTTCCTCCCATTTAAGAGTTTTGATTTACTTTTCTTTTTGTCTTTTTCAGTTTTATTTCCAGCATAAAGAATGTGGTTAACTAAGTAGCAAAAGATGCAAAAAAAGGTAATTCTGGTAGTGAGTTTTCCCAAATTCTATATTTAAACATCTTTTTTTTTTTTTCTGTCTTTTTGAGACAGGGTCTCCCTGTATTTCTGGCTGTCCTGGAACTCACTCTGTAGACCAGGCTGGCCTTGAACTCACAGAGGTCCGCCTGCCTCTGCCTCTCAAGTGCTAGGATTAATGGCATACACCATCATGCCCAGCTTATATTTGAGCCTCTTACGTCCATAGTTAAAACCATCTCTGTCCTAGGCCTCAGGAAAGAATAGATTTTTTTTTAATTTTGTTCTGGAAAATTTCTCTAAAAGAAAGAATCTTGCTTACACTTCCTTACGAACTCAACATTTAAACTGTACTCTTCATTTGTAAAACAAGAAAAAAACATAATATTGAGCCAATACTATATAGATATAGATATAGATACAGATATAGATATAGATTTTTTTTTTTGTTTTTTTGAGACAGGGTCTTCATGTAGCCTGAGCTGTCCTGGAACTCACTCTGTAGACCAGGCTGGCCTTGAACTCACAGAGATCCGCCTGCCTCTGCCTCCTGAGTGCTAAGATTAAAGGTGTGCACTACCACGCCTGGCTTAAAGATGGTTCTTAGTCACCATGTGGGTACTGGGAATCGAACCCGGGTCCTCTGCTAGAGCAGTGGCTGCTCTTAACTGATGAGCCATCTCTCCAGCCCCCCATTATCTTCTCTTATCTCCTTCCTCTTCCAACCAAATTCCTTCTTCCCAAGACTGCCTCCTACTTTTGTGTCTCTTTGTGTGTGTGTGTCTGTCTGTCTGTCTGTCTGTGTCTGTGTGACTGCATTTCTTTAGGATTGCCTGCGAGATTGGATGAGGGTTATTTACTTGAGTGGAAGCAATGCACTGGTGACCACCCTGAGGAACCTGACTCCCCTGCACGCCCCCTACAACTTTTAACTGTCTGTAGCTCCTCTGGGAGGGGTGCAGCCTCATGAGTCTCACCCTCATCCAAGATGGACTGTTGATGGCCACTCTTGTGCCCATCTTGTCCAGGTACCCAGTGCTGCTGTGAGTGCACAGATCCAATGGCCATGTCATATGACTTCAGAGAACAGGGTTATACACACACACACCCCATCCTCCATTCTCACTCATTCGCTCATTCTCTCTGCTCCCTCCTGGATAGTCCCTGTACCAACAAGGATGATATAAATAGACAATTTGGGGCTGATCACCAGCAGGGACTTGTTCTCAGCATAGTGACCAGTTTTGAATGCCTGCATCAGATCACTCCTTCGTGCTTGCAATACTGGAAATCCCTCCTAAAAGGCACCAACACTTTTTTTTGTATGCTTATGAATGTACTGTCTGCATGTAGGTCTGTGCACCTGTGTCATGCAATGCTGCGGAGGTCAGAAGAGGGTCTCAGATTCCCCTGGAACTGGAGTTAAAGACTCAGCCGCTATGTGGGTGCTGGGATTGAACCCAGATCCTCTGCAAGAGCAGTCGGTGCTCTTAACTGCCAGGCCATCTCTCCAGCCCCACCAACACTTTTAAAAAACTATTTTGGACTAAAAAAAAAAAAAAAAAAAAAAAAGCAGCCATGTGTGGTGGCACATCACCTTTTTTAATGCCAGACTTGTGGAGGCAGAGCCGGAGGATCTTCGGGCGTTTCAGGCCAGCCTGTCTACAGAAGCAAGTTCCCAGGACAGCTGGGGTACAGGGAGACTCCTTCTCAAAAAGACCAAAAAAAAAAAAAAACCCTATTTTATTTATTTATTTTATTTTATGTGTAAGTGTGAGTGTATTGCCTACATGTATGGTATGTAAGCACACCTGTGTCATGTAATACCCACAGAGTAAGAAGAGGGCGTTGAATCCCCTGGAACTGGAGTTACAGACAGTTGTTAGCCACTATGTGGTACTGGGAACTGAACCTCTACAAGAGCAGCCAGTGCTCCTAACTGCTGACCTAGCTCTCCAGCCCCAGGTACCAGCATTCTAAATGCAAAAGGTTTTTCATGGGAGCTGGCATCAGTTTTTCTGTAGTCACTTACTTTCAAATCTGCCTGGCTTCACCATGAATTCAAGTCAACCTCTGTCCTGAAAAGCTCTTTTCATTCATTCATTCTTCTGTGTGTGTGTGTGTGTGTGTGTGTGTGTGTGTGTGTGTATGTATGTATCTGTGTGTCTGTGTCTGTCTGTCTGTGTCTGTGTCTGTCTGTGTCTGTCTGTCTATGTCTGTCTGTGTCTGTCTCTGTCTGTGTGTGTCTGTGTCTGTCATGTGTGTCTGTGTCTGTGTCTGTCTGTGTCTGTCTGTCTGTGTCTGTGTCTGTGTCTGTCTGTCTGTGTCTGTATCTGTGTCTGTGTCTGTCTGTGTCTGTGTCTGTGTCTACCTGTGTCTGTGTCTGTCTGTCTGTCTGTGTCTGTATCTGTGTCTGTATCTGTGTCTGTGTCTGTCTGTGTCTGTGTCTGTGTCTACCTGTGTCTGTGTCTGTCTGTCTGTCTGTGTCTGTATCTGTGTCTGTATCTGTGTCTGTGTCTGTCTGTGTCTGTGTCTGTGTCTACCTGTGTCTGTGTCTGTCTGTCTGTCTGTGTCTGTATCTGTGTCTGTATCTGTGTCTGTGTCTGTCTGTGTCTGTGTCTGTCTGTGTCTGTGTCTGTCTGTGTCTGTGTCTATTCATGTACATACCATAGCAAAGGTGTGGAGGTATCAGAGAACAACTTTTGAGGAGTTGGTTTTCTTGTTCCTCCATGTGGGCTCCAAAAATTGAACTCACATCCTCAGGCTTGGTGGGAAGCATCTTTACCAGCTGAGCCAGCTCACCAGCCCTTGAAGAGTCCTTAAAGGACAAATTGGCTTGGGACACACCACCTTCGTTGAGAGATAACCCTGAAAAAGCTTGTTCAAAGTGGATCCCTCAAAATCTCTCTAGATTTACAAAAAGAATAGTTCAGGAGTTAGGTTGAGGTTCTGGAGTCAGACTACTAGAATTCAAGTAATTCTCACACTTTGGGGGTGGGGGTGACATTTGGGCAAGTTTTTTAAACACTTTGGGCTTAGTTTACTCATTTGTAAAACTGGGCAACATTTATTCCTGTCTTACAATAAGGTTCTGTTTGAAACGAATTAATGTTTATACAATGCCTAGAATAGTGCAAGCATATTGTAAAAGCTGTGCAATATTATTACTGTTACTGTCATTGTTATTTATCATCATCTCCCTGACAGACCATGTTCCTTGGACTTACAGTAGGTCTCCCAGAGACACCCAGGCATGAGCCAGTATAGGCTTTATAAAAAGCACTCTGGAGGAAGCCAAATGTGATAAACAACTGAAAGGCCTCCTTCCCGCTTCAAATGCATAACACACGCTCAGTATTCTCAGCAGCTTTAAAAAAAAAAAAAAAAGGACTAAATAAGGTTCTCAATGTCCCATTAAACATACATCAACTGAATTAAAAAAAAAACAACCACATATTTATCAAAAGGCTTATTATACTCTAGTTACTGGAAATTCAAAGAAATTGAAACCACTGTTTTTTCCATGCAAGAGTTTATAATCTACTGGAGAGAGATAAGCATTTGATTCTCACACAGAGTGCTAAAAGCTTGACACTTCCTTAACAAATTTGCATTGGCTCCATTCATGCTTTTTCCCAAATGTCAGTCAAGGCTGAGTCTTGGCAAATTAGTGAAGTAGGTAAAGTTTGCCTTGGGCTCCTTTCCTCTCCTTTAAGACATTCCTCCAGGAAGTCCCTTCCTCCTCCAAGAAATGCTGTCTCCAGCTGTAGAATGAAGAACAGATGGTTATAATCTGTTGATAGGGTGTTTGCTAATAATTTGAGGATTTTCCCCCCTTGAAGGTAAGCACACTTTTTGTTAGGAGCTCTGGAACCTGAAACATGATTAGAACTAAAGAATGAATCTCTATAAGAAGCATTTAAGGGTTCAGACTAGCTGAGCAAGACGCTCTTTTAAGTACTCACCCAATTTCATTTATTTTCATAATTGCTTTTGCCCTCTCTACCTTTGTGCATTGCCCAGGCTTTCTGATACAAGCTGTTTTCTCTAGTGCTCCAGTATAGACTGAAGAACACACTACACAACTGTGCATTTTGGTTTGCATTCTTGTCTCTATTATTAGGCAAGTATTTAAAGCACCCTTCAACATGTTCTGTCCACTCTGTTTGAAGCTCTCCATTTTTCACCAGATCTACTCATTAGGTCTCATCTGTTCCACTGAACACCTACTTCTGTTAAGTTAAAACATGAACAATTTTAATGGGAAAGGGTATATTTTATTTGTTAATGAAAAGGTATGTTTTCCTTGTAATGTTCTGTTCACAGATTGATTGTATTGTTGTACATGTTTTTGTCCTGCCTAAGAAGAGCAGGTTCCAACAGGCTAGTCCTTATTAGAATTTATCTCTTTTCATGCATAAGAAGCTCATTCTTTTAGAAGTTAATCCCTTTCTCTAAAAGGGATATACCATCTCCTCAGAAGTTAATCAGTTTTTACTTTCCATTTGGCCTTAAGTTGCTGCACAGTGTTGGTTCTACTCTTTGAGTCATTTGTTAGACCCCAAAAGAGGCTTGGGAATGCTGCAGCTGCCTTACGAGTGGGGTCTTCTCTGCTCATAGAAGAAATATCTTCTTTTCACAAACATTCTTTAAAGCTTTAATGATAGTATGAAACAGTGTTCATTTTCCATTGGAATTCCAAGTTGCGTGGTAACAAAGATAAAATCGTGTGTATAAAAATGATCATAGCCCAAGGAAATTACTTGATGAAATTCAAGAATTTCTTAGTACAAAGCTGTAAGACAAATCTTTTCTTCCCCACAAACTTTCATTATTATTTTCTGTAGGATCTGAATAAGAGACTCAAACAGTAGTTGTACCTCCTTTCTTGGAAGGCAATCGGGAAGCAAATTTTAACAAACATTCCCAAATTAGTATGACTCCACCAGAACATTAACCGTCTTGATAAGTGAGGGCCCACAGCCAATGTCAGCACTAGATGACAGAGTCCATCTTTTTTTTTTTTTATCTTTTTTAAAAATTTTATTTATTTTTTTTACATTTAACTATTGAAATATTTATTAAGTTATTTGTAGCTACAAATATATTGGCAATTTTATAATTTTTTAAATTTTTTATTTTTTATTTCATTTTTTAACAATAAGTAATAAGTTATGAGTACAAGCATCCTTCATGTAAAACCAATTTGCAAGCAGTTGTGCCCAAACCCACACAGCCCAAGGGTCCCACCATCCAGCTGGAGGGGCTTGTATGTACAATCAAGTTGATCAAATAAGTGTCCAGTCTATATTGCTGTAGTTTCACCATTTGCCCCAATAGCATCCCTTACATTCCGCCCCCTCTTCCACAGATTGCTCCCTAGGCTTACAAAAGGGACACAGGTGGATGAGAAGCAAAACAGTCTACTTTCTCTGGAGATGTCATTTTGGACAACAGAGCCATTTTTATTTGGGAAAAAGAACTAGAATGATCTTTAGCTTAAGATTACCATAGTTGTACATAAGGCATGGGAAAGGAGAGAGAGAGAGAGAGAGAGAGAGAGAGAGAGAGAGAGAGAGAGAGAGAGAGAGAGAGGAGGAAGGAAGGAAGAGGAAGAGAGAGGGGGAGTGAGGGGAAAGAAGGAAGGAAGGAAGGAAGGAAGGAAGGAAGGAAGGAAGGAAGGAAGGAAGGAAGGAAGGAAAGGAAGGAAGGAAGGAAGGAAAGATTCTCATGGCTCTTCCTTGTTTTATGTCAGAAGTTTCTGGAACTATTCTGCATTGGTGAAGTAGCAACAGGACTCTCCAATAGTACAGAAAGGACTGTGGATATGTATAGCAGCCTGTCATTGATCAGTATCCATAATGCAGAGAAATAGGCCTTGAAGCATTCTACTTCTTTACAAGGATCCTAAAGTGCTTAAAGGTTGTCTAAATGAACCTTCTATCTAATCTGTAAATATTCTACAGCATCCTGGGGATGGGCAGATGGCTCAGGAGTTAAGAGTACTTACTGCTCTTGCAGAGGACCTTAGAGCAGTTCCCAGCACCCACTTCAGGAGGCGCACAACTGCCCGTAACTCCAGCTCCAGGGGATATGATCCCCGCTTCTGGATTCTGTGGACACCAGCCCTCATATATGCACTCCCACACACAGACACACGTGTACGTACATAATTTTTTAAATCAAATAAATCTTAAAAATAATTCTACATCTCGATAGGTGATTATTCAGCACTTATACTCAGCGCTGTCCATGGCCAGATTCCTGCCACCTTTGCCATGGCCACTCCTCAACCATATATATCTAAGTTCGGAAAGCCAAAATGAACAACAATAAAAAGTTTCCTTGGCTAGACTTGTGTATCTTCTGAAAACAGATCTAAAAGATGATCACTTCCTCATTCCCCCCCCCACACACACTTAAATTCTTATGTCTGCAGCTTCATAAATGAAGAAATGACATTTTTCTCTTCCACATGGATTTGGTTTTAATATATAATAATGTGACAAAGCTACAAAGTTCATAACAAACATGCTGTTCCAGTAATTCCTTGAATTCCTTATCCACATTTTGTACAAGTATCTTCCTATGAGGAATATGCTAAAAATGACTAGCAAGTTGGTTAATATAAGTGGCGAATAGACTCATATATGGTTATAAACCTTTTTGACACCAAAGAGAAAAGTATTCTTAGTATTAACAGGGAAGTTTCTGAAACCCCTACAGTATTCAAAATACCTCTTAGGTAATTAAAAGTTGTAGTTTTGTGTTTGAGATTCATTCCTCATTTTGCAATTAGACACTGAGACACCATCGTTAGACAATCTTAAGTGCGTAACTATTTTCTTGCTCTTTACCTCGTTCGTGTTTATATACCAAATATGAGTTATGTTTAACTTGTTACTGAAGTTTCCTTTTTCTGTTTGTTTTCCAATGAAGACCTAGTTTTACTTGCACATTTTTTACGAGCATCAAATAGTAGGTGATCTTTCAAGCTTGAACAGAAATAGTTATAATGCTGAGGAAGTATTTCTTGTTTCAAACTGTCTAGGTAATGATTTACAGCTATTTTTGGTCATTCTCAAAATGACAGCTCCTTGAATTTTTCTATGTGCAGAAAAATTTGCTGGGCTAGCATCTTCAGACCCTGGGAGGTCCATCCCAGTCCTTTGGCAAATGGGAACAAAGGAAAAGTCCAGAGGGAAATGACCTGTGCAGTGTTATCTTGTGATATGCATGAATGTTAGATGAGGTTACCCCAAGTACCCATGACCTCCTGAGGTCTGGAATTTGTGGGACAGCATAAACTTGAGTTGGTGAAATTACACTTAAGCTTTGGATATTCCAAAACTAAACTTGATAAACTGATCCTTAGCAATAGTTGAGTCTTCTAAAGAAAACTTTCAGAAGTTTGCAGTGTCACCTTCAGATAATCCTCAACAAATCAATGCTGGAAAAGTAGAAAGGGTACAAAAGGCTAATAAAAATAATTTACTTTTTATAATTACAGATGTTAACAGAAAATACATGTGGGTGTTGTTGACTATTGGAAGGCGTAAGCTGGAAGCAAGGGTGAAGAGACAATAAAAGAAAGGAAAGAAAAAATAGACTAGGCTGGAAGGAAGAGAGTAGAAAGAATTTTTCTTTAAAGTGAAGGAAAGTATAGTTAATACACTTATTGATTTTATATTAATAAATTATATTTGTAATAATTTATAATAATTTTTTCAATTATTTGTTTACTTAAAAATCTTTAATGGGCCTGCATTTTCTACAGGATAAATTTCAGAGTCTTTTTTTGTTTGTGTTGTTTTTGAGACAGGGTCTCCCTGTATCCCCAGCTGGCCTGGAACTGCTACATAGACCAGGCTGGCCTCGAAATCACAGATGTCCGCCTTCTCTGCCTCCTGAGTGCTGGGATTAAAAGGTTGTGCCACCACGCCCAGCAAATTTCAGACTCTTAAAGCTGATGTTTAGTGAATTCTATGATCATTAGAGGCCAAATCAATATCTCTTGCATATCGCTGGTTTATTTATTGACATCTCTTTGAACATTCCTATACAATTCTTACCTTCCTGTCTTCCATCCATGATGAAAATCCTGTGTACCCTTCAAGATCTGGCCTCAGGGACTGCACTTGCTCACAAATTCCCCTTACACCTTGGTTCACTTTGTTTCCACACCCTGGAAAATGTCTTCCTTTCAGCTTGTTAGAAATGCAAGCCCTCTGTCAAGTGCCCGGTGAAACTCCATCCCTTTCAGAGAACCCTCCACAATTTCAACCCATGTTCTGTTCTACATCTTTTGAATTCCAATGGCATTTTCCCTCTTGGGCATTATTTATTGTCTTCTTTACTTGCTATTCTTTCTTATTCCAACTGTACTGTATCCTAAAGAAAGGCAATGCTGGGGCTGAGTGATGACTCAGCCATTAAGATTGCTTCCTGCTCTTCCAGAAGACCCAAGTTCAGTTTCCAGCACCCACTTGAGGAGGCTCACAACCTTCTATAACTTTAGCTCCAGGGGATCTGACACCCTCTTCTAGCCTCCAAGGGCACACAGAGAAAAAAAAAAATAAATAAATAATAAATGGAGAGGTAATGCTTTATATACCAAATACAGCTTAACATGATGATTGTCCTTTTTGGATACTCATTAAATAGTTGTTAATTGTTACTTTATGCTGTTATTTTAAACATTTTTCAAGAAAAAAAGTTGTATAGATTCATATTTCTGAACACCATTCTGAGCAGTCACTATTATCAGTATCAAGAGGTGCATTTTGGTACTAGAAGCCATGGCCATTCTTACTAAGATTGTCCAAAACAGATGTTTAAAGTTGTTAGTGAAATAAAGCCAAACTTATTTCTCAGATCCTTAAGAATTTTCTTAAGTACTCTTCTCTGTGAAAAATGCTTTTTTTTTTGTTTTTTTTCGAGACAGGGTCTCCCTGTAGCCCCAGCTGTCCTGGAACTCACTCTGTAGACCAGGCTGGCTTTGAACTCACAAAGATCTGCCTGCCTCTGCCTCCCAAGTGCTAGGATTAAAGGTGTGTGCCACCACATCTGGCTGGAAAAATGCTTTTAATAAACCCTCAAGGACTCAACTGTGGGACCAAAAGAAAATGCCCAGTATTTATGACAAAGTATATTCAAAGTCTTAGTATATTGCAGCACTTCATTTTAACTTCTAGAAAATGTGTTTAAAGGAAATAAGGATTTGTGCAAATACCTTTAGCTACAGGGATATTCATTGTAACCCTGAATATACCAAAAGTTTAAAACCTAAGTAATAATAAAATAAATTATTGGTCAAATAAACTATATATCATGCAAAAGAATATGTGTTGTACACAGAATAGCAAAGAAAATGGACAAATCAGATTTTTTGTTTGTTTGTTTGGGGGGTTTTGGTGCTGTTGATAGAAGCCTAGGCCCTTGTGCCTTCTAGCCAAGTGCTCTACCACTAAGTTAGATCCTCAGCCCAATATCTTTAATATATTGTGTGGAAAAAATCTTTAGTTACACTTTAAGTCACCAGAAATATATATTCCAAATGTTGATATGAATAATTTGTGAAAAGATGACATATTCCTAAATTTTCTATAATAAAGTTGCATTATGTTAAGAATTATTTAATTAAGATTATTAAAATTGGCTTAAATGCTTAGCTAGTACCTATTCTAGGGCTGTATTCTATACTCAAGCAAAGGTATTTCTTCTTCTTTTGAATTAATCATAAGAGAAACTAAAGAAAGAATTTTTTCCTCATGCTAACAAACTTCTTCAAAACAGGGAATAAATCTTATGGCTAAAACTATCCAATGCAATGGGATTGGATGGAGTCTTCCCTTTTTAGTATCGTGCGTGCTCATAGCTCTTAATTAACGTTGTTTGTAGGTCCACGGGAAATGTATGTGTAAGCACAACACAGCCGGCAGCCATTGCCAGCACTGTGCGCCATTATACAATGACCGGCCCTGGGAGGCAGCTGACGGCAAAACAGGGGCTCCTAAAGAGTGCAGAAGTAAGTAGCAAACTTTCACTACTCAAAAGCCTTCTTCATGGAGTAAACTTATCTGTGAACTCCTTGTTAACTCTTGAAACACAATATAAAGTTGTGGGTGTCAGATCCCATATACAAACATAGCCCATGCCATTGCACAGTGTGACTCTGGTTTGCCAAGCCGCCAATAGGGCTGATTGGCCAAGCATGTGCTGCTATCCATTTGCTTGGATACTTTGTGATACCAAAATGCTCTCCTTGAGTACTTGACATAATACAAATATGAGTTGACAGAGCAGCGAAGGGTTACAGTGTATAGTTGCTCTCATAGCTGAGATATTGAACTATAATCATGAAAATAGCTCTCCTGAATTCAGTTCTCAAGACAACCCAATAAAGCAGGTGGTATGAATCCCATTTTAGAAATCAGGAAACTGAGGCTCGGAAGATTAAATGTCTTGCCAAAGTTAGTAAATGAAAGGGTCAGGACTTGATTCCCCAATCTTCAGAATCCAGTTAGATACTTTTTTTCATGATATCATGAGATTTTTCTTTCACTTCTGAAACTTGTACTAATGGATCAGATTGCAAATGAAACCAGGAAGTCAGGAATGAAACTGCTTTACTAGGACTAATGTGGAGTCTGAGGCTGGATATTAGATAAGGGAAGAGCACTGGGAGCATGAATCATTTATCTATTTTCAGTTTAAAATGTTCACAGAAATACACATGCTCAGAGTAATGTTTCCAATCCCAACTGTCTATTTTACAAGGATTTAAAGGCAAGTATCATGGGTAAAGCTAGGACAAGTCTCTTCTCACACAATCTGGAATCATAATAGACTTGTCTCTAGGACATGTGAAGGATTTCCTATAAGCATAAATCTCAAATTATCTTACACTTTTTAAAGATATGAACCTGGACAAAGTAACACAACACACTTTTGAAGGAGACGATGAAAAACAGTAGCCAAATGTTTTCAAATACAGTTGACTGTATTTGAAAATGTCTGAAAATCCCAGAAAATGTCTGAATTCTTATTCTAAATCACTCATCAAGAGAATCTAAAGAATTTCTCCTAAATTCCTAGAGTGCCATTCTGGTCCTTTCCATGGAAACCCACTGCATATCTAAATACACGTAGACACAGATTCTATTGGCATTGTAGACTGATAACCTTAAAAATGAAATTATTTTACAAGAAACACCACAGGTCTCTGCTATAAGAAAGTTGAGCTGGGTGGGTAGTGCATACCTTCTTTAATCCTACCACTCCAGAGGCAGAGGCAGGTGGATCTCTGTGAGTTCCAGGCCAGCTGGGGCTACAAGGAGACCCTGTCTCAAAAAGACAGACAGAAAGACAGACAGACAAATTAAAGCTTCTATAGAAGATTACTTCATATTCACCAACATAACAACAGCTAAAGAATGATGCTTCATGAAAGGTAAACCTAAACTGGCCCCTGGTGGCTCAAACCTATAAGCTCTGTTACATGGGTGGCTGAGGCAGGAGGATCCCAAGTTCAAAGCCTACCAGGGCTACAAAGTGAATTCAAGGCCAGCCTGGACAACTTAGTAAAACCATGTCTCAAAATAAAAAATAAAAATGCAGGCCAGCAATAAAACTTAACCAATAAAGACACTTGCCACCAGTCCTAATGATCTGAGTTCAGTCCCCAGGACCCACAGGCTGGAAAGAGAGCACATGGCAGGAGGAAAGAACTGGTTTCTGAAAGTTGTCCTCCGACCTTTACACAGGAGCAATGGCATGCATGCATATACACATCAATTAATTTTAACGACCTAATTAAAATAAAGTGCCTGCCTAGCATGCATAAGGCTTTAGGTTCCATCTCAATACCATGAGAGAGAGATACTGAGCTCTGGCCACTGTCCACCATAAGTCTCCTCCCACACTCATAGGTGAGCATGAATTATGGTGTTTAGCTACAATATACATTGTTATTTTCAAATAATGCCAACAGTCTTGGGTTTTCTTTTTTGGGGGGAGGGGGCTCTTTGCAAAGTCAGGAGACCCACTGAGATGACCCTCATAGTAGTGGTGGAGTGTTACCATCAAAAAGGAAAGACCCCTGGTGGCCACTCAAATATCTTTCTAAACCAAATGTTAATTCCAGTTGAAAAGAGAACCAGAATACTTTGCTGTATAAACAAATCTTCACTTCAATGACTGCTTCAGTTTCTTTTCCTGCTGTGGTGATAAAATACTGACACAAGCAACTTAAAAGAAAAGAGGTTTATTCTGGCTTACAGTTCAGTGGTTCAGACTGTCATGGTGAGGAAGTCATGTCAGCTTGAAGCAGCTGATCACACCTTATCCACAATCAGGAAACCAAGACGGGGATGCATACTCATGTTCAGCTCAGTTTTCTCCATTTTATACAGTCCAGATCCCCTGCCCAAGGAATGGTCCTGCCCACAGTTAAGATGGGTCTTCCCGCCTCCGTTAACATAATCAAGGTAATCCTCCACAGGACCTGCCCACAGTTAAGATGGGTCTTCCCGCCTCAGTTAACATAATCAAGGTAATCCTCCACAGGTCCTGCCCACAGTTAAGATGGGTCTTCCCACCTCAGTTAACACAGTCAAGTCAATCCTCCACAGGTCCTGCCCACAGTTAAGATGGGTCTAATTACCTCAGATAACACTATCAAGGTAATCCTGCACAGGTCCTGCCCACAGTTAAGATGGGTCTTCCCACCTCAGTTAACACTGTCAAGTCAATCCTCCACCAGCATGCCCAGAGGCCCATTTCCCAAGCGATTCTAGATTCTGTCAGGTTAACCATCAACACTAATCATCACAATGACCTTCATGCAAATCCCAACACTTTTAAAAAATAACCAATATATAATAAAAAGGAAAAGGCTATATAAGAAGCTTAAAATAAAAGTAGTCATCTGGTTTATTTTCTACTATACACTATTCGAAAAACTAAATAAAATTAAAAACTAACAATGACTTTACTCTATGTTTAACTTCTCGAGTATTAGAGACCTGTTGCCGTGTTTTTATGGGCTTTTTCTGTGCTGCTTTCCCTGCAGCCTGCAAGTGCAATGGGCATGCTGACACCTGTCACTTCGACATCAGTGTGTGGGAGGCATCAGGGAATCGCAGTGGTGGGGTCTGCAACAACTGTCAACACAATACCGAAGGTCAGCATTGCCAGCGCTGTAAGTCAGGTTTCTACCGTAACCTTCGGAGACCCTTCTCTGCTCCGGATGCCTGTAAAGGTAAGTAGCCACATGGTGCCGAGGGTGATTTGTGGAAAAGAGTCAAACCTTTCTGTCCTTCACTGTATTAGTCCAAAGAGATAGGTCATAAATTCTCAAACAATACATTCCGGGACATCAGCCATTTTCTTATTAATAAGTGGTATTTTCAACCTGTTCAGTGAAAATAGTATAACATTCATGAAGGTAATCTCTCTTACTCTGCATATGGTAGTTTCCTTGGTACCACATTGTGGAAAACAAGAGGACTAATAAGAGATGAGGAGGGAGGGTCTTCAAGAGGATCATAAGAGTAAACATATGAGTAAGGAGTGGGAATAAATGGGCTGGGCATGGTGGTGCACGCCTTTAATCTCAGCACTTGGGAGGCAGAAGCAGGCAGATCTCTGTGAGTTCAAGGATAGCTTGGTCTACATAGTGAGCTCTAGGACAGCTGAGACTAAAGGGAGACCCTGCCTCAAAAAGACCGAAATAAATGAAAATATACTGATGAGAGAGGTCACCTACACCCTGGCTATCCTACTTACTATTCACCTGGACAAGGACCCTGACAAACCACAGGTTTCCATTCCGTTATGAATGCACTTGGCTCGACCCTGCTCAAATGTATCCCCGTATCATGACTAATTTAAGGAGTAATAATTTATGCTCTCCTTCAAGACACTGAACTCATAGGGCAGGTTCAGTTTTTCTATTGGCATAACTCCAAGAAAAGAGAATAAGAATTTTAAAAGGTCTGCCTAATTCATGTGGCATTAGCATGTGTGAATAGAAAGGCTGCATGCAGAGCCAAAGAATTATCAAATAGGATGAAGAGCTTAAATAACGCACTGGTTTTTACATGCCTGTCAACTCAGAAATTACAAGAGAAGAGAACCCACTCCGACTGTGAATGGAGGCTGGCGGCCGCGCCCTTCCTTTCCTGGCGAGCAGTCTGGGTTCTGGCTCAAAAATGGTGACTAGAAAGGAGAAGACACTGGGAAATGAGCACTAGGACTTCGTTTAAAGAAAAATCAGATTTCTCTTTAAAAATACGTATATTTAGCCGGGCGTGGTGGTGCACACCCTTAATCCTAGCACTTCGGAGGCAGAGGCAAGTGGATCTTTGTGAGTTCAAGGCCAGCCTGGTCTACAGAGTGAGTTCCAGGACAGCTGGGGCTACAGAGAGACCCTGTCTTGAAAAGACCAAAAAACAAAACAAAAAAAAACAAAAAACACATATATTGTTAACTTCAGAGAAATGATGACTCTCTTACATGCAGTTCTAATGGGTTCTTATTCCAAGCTTAGTCTCCATAGCCAGTGGAGAGTAGAGAACAGCATAGCTGGCCTCACCATCAAACTCCAAATCCAGGTCTGTGTCAGAGTATTTCACAAAGAATTCTCATTTAACCTGGCTCTTTTGTTTGGTCTCAAACTTTGATTTTAACAGGTTTCAACCACATCTAAAGTAGATGTGTTCATGCCATTTATTGGCTGTCTGACCCTCTGCCAGTTATTTAAGATCATTAGTCTTCTGTTTCTCTTTTCTTTTATCTTATTTTTATTTTATGTGTATGAATATACTCCCTGCATGTGCACTTGGATCATGAAGTACCCTTGGAAGACAGAAGAGGGTGTCAGATCCCCTGGAACTGGAGTTATGGATAGTTATTAGCCCCCATGTGGTACTGGGATTCGAACCCCCATCTTCTGCAAGAGCAACCAGTGTTCTTAACCACTGAGCCACTGTCCAGCCCCAGTCTTCCATTTCTTTTTATTGTTTTGTTTTGCTTTGTTTTGTTTTCTGAGACAGGGTCTCCCTGTAGCCCCAGCTGTCCTGGAACTCACTCTGTAGACCAGGCTGGCCTTAAACTCCCAGAGCTCCACCTGACTCTGCCTCCCAAGTGCTGGGATTAAAAGATATGCACCATGACACCTGGAAGTCTTCCATTTCTTTTTTGTCCCGTGCTGTAGTCTCACCGGCAAGAACTTCACGCGGACAACAGGATTCTTCTGTGGTAATATTTATTGTGCACAGCTCTTTTGTGAGAAGGACCCCGAAATGGGGCAGAAGCACTGCTTAAATAGCAGTCTAGAGGGTTCGTGTATGCTCTGGATAGGTGCACTGTCCGATGCCTCATAAGCATGCCCAAGGCGCGGGCCCAGAGAGTAGTAGTCATGCGCAGTTTGTCTAATGCAAAGGCAACGGCGGGAAATGGCTTGTAGTGACTCAGGAAGTCGGCGCCATCTTTAAGTTCTCTGAAACTGTAAGCTCAAATAGACTCTTTCTTCTATAAGTTGCCATGGTCATCGTGTCTTATAAGAGCAACAGGAAGGGATGGAGAGATGGCTCACCGGTTAAGAGCACTGACTGCTCTTGCAGAGGACCTGGATTCAATTCCCAGCACCCACGTGGTGGCTAAGAACCAATTTTTAGGCCGGGCATGGTGGCACACGCCTTTGATCCTAGCACTCAGGAGGCAGAGGCAGGCAGATCTCTGTGACTTCAAGACCAGAGCTTGCTACAGAGCAAGCTCCAGGCCAGCTGGGACTAAAGGGAGACCCTGTTTCAAAAATACCACCCCCAAATAAAAGAGCAACAGGAAAGTACTAGGACAGCTGGCATCTTGACTCTTCAACCACTTTCTTCTTGCTTGCCAGGTCCAACAGGCCCTTGTCCTCCTTGGAGTTGGTCACCAGGGTGATGATGGCTGGCCAACCAAGGGTGTGCAGCTCAGTGGCTACCCACAGACCCAGGCCCTGGCAAGGGGGCGGGAGCAGTGAGGTGGTGCTGGCAACCACCTCCTGGACTGTGTAGCAGACCCCACCCCATGAATATTTTTTGATTTAATTTTTGTGCATTTCATCTAATACATCTTAATCATATTAAGACACCCCTCCCCTATCTGCACCCCATCCCCCCTTCCCACCAGATTTCACACACTGTCATATATGTTAAGGCCTATCGAGTCAAGTTTGTTTCCCCAAAGATCCCTTAGTGGGAATGCATGCACTGGAGCCTGATCAACCTATCTAGCTTTATTTCCTTAATGATGACCAACTCTCTGTCACCCAGCAGTGATCAGTTGCCAATAGTTCCTCAGCTACGGTTGGGACATTTACCCATTTCCCCACTTCCGTGGGGCTGGTTTGAGTCCTCATGGGGCTTGTGCATGCTGTCACCACTGCTGTAACTTCATATGAGCAAGTTCCCAGAAGGCCGGAAAGTTCTGTTTCTTTGTGGCCACCCACCACCCCTGGTTCTCACAGTCCTTCTGACCTCTATTCTGTGATGGTCCCTGAGCCCTGGGTGGCAGTTTTAATGTGGGACTCCCATCCAGGGACACACTCTGCAGTCTCTTATGCTCTACATTTTGGCTGATTGTTGTTCTCTCTGTGTTAATCACCATCTGTTGCATGAGGAAGCTTCTCTGGTGAGAGTCGAGAGATGCATTAATAGTCACTGTCTCCTGCCCCACTATGTTCGTGAGCCTTAGGTATAGAGGGTCCAGCATAGATGTGTCACTTAGGGCTGGGCATCTTGCAGGTTCTCTGTGTTTGACCAGTCTCTATCTGTTGCAAAAAGAAACTTCTTTGATGAATGGTGAGAGGTACACTTGTCAGGCTGGTCTGGAGATCTCAAGTGGGACAAACAGGAGGAAACCTAGCCATCACACCCCCATGATTTTATGTTGGTTAATGCAAACTCAACTTCTGACATTTCACTAATATTTGAGCATCATTGTGGAATAGCGAACAGTTGCTTTCATTAAAGCTTAGAGGACTGTGAGGAACAGTCAAAGACACTCTGAAAGAATGACTGGGAGTGGCCAAATTGGAGGTGTTCGTTGTCCAGCACAGTGGAAGTCATTGTAAAAATTTAACTAGGAGACCGGGCGTGGTGGTGCACGCCTTTAATCCCAGCACTTGGGAGGCAGAGACAGGCGGATCTCTGTGAGTTCAAGGCCAGCCTGGTCTACAGAGTGAGTTCCAGGACAGCTAGAGCTACAGGGAGACCCTGTCTCAAAAAGACCAAAGAAAAAATTAATTAGGAAGTGTTATGCGTTTGCAATATATTTTAATGATATATACTTCCAATTAATTTGAATGCATTACAAATTATTCACTGCCTTTTGTCACATATTTTATGTGTGTGCATGTGTGTGTGTGACTGTGGGCACATACTTGCATGTGGAGGTCACAGGGCAGCCTTCAGGCATCAGTCCTCCCTGTCCACCTTGTTGAGCAGGGTCTCTCCTGCTTCCCTGGCTGTGCTGTGTGCTCTGGGCCAGCTGGCCCACAAGTTCCCAGTAGCTTCACCAGTGTCCACCTCCCATCTCACCATAGGATGCTGGGACTATGGAAGTGCACCACTGCTACTGGCTTTTGTTTTATTTTTAATTATGTGCATATATTTGGGGGGGGGTTAACTCATGAGTGTAGGAGGAGGCCAGAAGATGCTGATCTCCTAGATGAAGTTACAAGCAGTTGTGAACCACCCAGTGTCAGTGCTGGAACCAAATTTTGGTTCTCTGGAAGAGCAGTGAGTGCTCTTAACTGCTGAGCCATCTCTTCAGATCAAAGGTCTTTTCTTTTTTTCAACCTGGGCTCCAAGCATGGATTTCAGGTTGTCAAGCTTCCATAACAAGCTCTTTTACCCACTGAGCCATCTCTCCTACCATGACATATGAATTTTTAAATTGTTTGGTTTTGTAAAATCAAAACACAAAAAAATGCGTAAAAAATTAAAACAGATGAAACTTTGGTTGTTTTGTTTTGAGACAGGGTTTCCCTGTAGCCCCAACTGGCCTGGAACTCACTATGTAGAACAGGCTGGCCTTGAACTCACAGAAGTCCACCTGCTTCTGCCTCCTGAATGCTGGGATTAAAGGGCTGAGCCACCATGCCCAGCTGGATGAAATTTTTTTGAATGGATAAGTCTGACCAATAGATAAGAAAAAAGAAAAAAAAATAAAAGTCTTATTGGCAGGCTTTAAGCCAAAATGAATGCCTTGAATTGGGGGGGGGGCTATGCTTTATTTGGTTTTTGTTGCTGTTCTGTGACAAGCTACAGTTCATATTCTTGCTAAAAGTAAAAAGCTTTAGATTTTTAAGTCCTAGAACATTCATGACTCCAGAGTTTTATATAAAGAGATTGAGAGAAAACTACAAAGGAAAAAAAGATTCTGGCATGGTAGCTATGCTGGATAGCTTTAGTGTCAACTTGACACACCTGGGTTGAGGGAGCCTCAATTGGGGAATTGGTTCCATTGGACTGGCCTGTGGCCACATCTGTGGAGTATTGTCTTGATTGTCAAGCAATGTGGGAGGACCAAGCCCACAATGAGTGGTGCCACCCTGGGCAGGTTGTTGTGTACTATATAAGAAGGCAGGCTGGGCATGAGCCAGGGGAGCAAGCCAGTGAACAGCATTCCTCCATGGCCTGTGCTTCAGCTCCTGCCTCCAGGTTCCTGCCCTAAGTTCTTGCCTTGGGTTCCCTGAGAACTGTGACCCAGGAGATGTAAGCTGAATAAACCCTTTCCTCCCCAAGTTGGTGTCAGTCAGAGTGTTTTGTCACAGCAATGGAAGACAAACTAGAACAGAAATTGGTACCAGAGAGTGGGGTATTGCCATGACAGACCTGACCTTGGTGTTTTGGGGAAGGGTTGTGGAAGCATTTGGAACTTTGGGCTAGAAAAGTCATTGAATGCCTAAAGATCTTGGGTATGGACCTTGGAACAGTTTTGCTGAAAGAGTTGTAGACGATGGAGGCCTGGCTTGTGAAATTTCTAGTTTCAAAGGGGAGCAGAGCTCATCAGTGGGTTCTGGTCAGCCTGGGGCTGAAGAATCAGCTATAAGTAACAAGAGACCAAAACCTGAAGGGAAATCTTTGTTGTACTGGGACAATTGATGCTGGTTAGCTGGGGCTGAAAAATCAGCTGTAAGTAACAAAAGACCAGCATCACTGTGGTGAAATCTTCTGGGAAGAATTTCTTCAGGGTCAGCACACAGAAGCTATGATCCAGAGGGGGCCTGAGCCTCCATCTCGAGCCAGAAGCAGGACTTGGTAACATGTAAGAGTCTCCTATATGGTTCTGGTGTTGAAATTTGGGGGGGTCACAGAGAGCAGCCGAGGCTTGGCACTGTGAGCGGTCAGAAAAGACCATTGGTGGAAGTGCACCTCGGTTGCAGTGAAGACCCCAGGATTGCAGGGGTCATGGAGAGAAGCTGAGGCTTTGCACCAGGAGAGGTCAGAAGAGACCGTTGGTGAAGGTGCTGCCTCAGTTTCAGTAGCGACCCCAGCTTTTTGGAGATGCTAGGACCATGGGACGATCACCAAGAGCAACAGCAGGTGTGAGATGGAGCTGGCCTGGGCCTGCGAGATGAGCTATATGTGCCATGGATGGCAGAGTCAGAGAAGGGCAGCTGCTGAAACCCTTTGGAGCCCAGAAGATCGTGAGTGAGTCCCAGGTGTCCAGCCTTGAGTTACTTGCTGGACTTAGGTTTTGTTTGAGAGTGCCTGATTCTTCCCTTTGAAATAAGACAGTACTTGTTTTGGATTTTATAGCAGCCCACAGTTAAGAGACTTTTAATAGACTGTGAACTTTTAAGTGTTTGGACATTTTAAGGACTGTGGGGCTTTTAAGGTTGTACTGTCTTAGGTTGTGATTAATGTTAACATCATACTTTGGGGATAAGAACTGGAAAGGTGGTGGTTTAATAGTGATGTGTTTTGTGTGTCAAGTTGACAAGGGGTCAATTGTGCTGGATAGCTTTAGTGTCAACTTGACACACCTGGGTTGAGGGAGCCTCAATTGGGAAATTGGCTCCATTGGATTAGCCTGTGACCACATCTGTGGAGTATTGTCTTGATTGTCAAGCAGTGTGGGAGGACCCAGCCCACAATGAGTGGTGCCACCCTGGGCAGGTTGTTGTGTACAGTATAAGAAGGCAGGCTGGGCATGAGCCAGGCGAGCAAGCCAGTGAACAGCATTCCTCCATGGTCTGTGCTTCAGCTCCTGCCTCCAGGTTCCTGCCCTGAGTTCTTGCCTTGGGTTCCCTGAGAACTGTGACCCAGGAGATGTAAGCTGAATAAACCCTTTCCTCCCCAAGTTGGTGTTGGTCAGAGTGTTTTGTCACAGCAACGGAAGACAAACTAGAACAGTAGCACATGCCTTTAATCCCAGAACTCGGGAGGCAGAGGCAGAGGCAGAGACAGGGGCAGGGGCAGGGGCAGGCAGATTTCTGTGAGTTCAAGGCCAGCCTGATCTACATAGTGAGTAAAAAAAAAAATCCTCTTCTAGAGTTCAATGCAGAACAGGTACTTCCTTCTTTACTCCTCTGTATAGTCCTGAAGCACTCAATGGACTTCTGTTTCATGACTATTCCAGAATATATTTAGGGCACAGACATTATGATCTTTCTTTTTTTTTGGTCTTTTTGAGACAGGGTCTCCCTTTAGTCCTAGCTGGCCTAGAGCTTGCTCTGTAGACCAGGCTGGCCTTGAACTCACAGAGCTCCGACTGCCTCTACCTGCTGGGATTAAAGGTATGTACCACCTGGTATGGTCTCTTTCTTAGTTTTGGTCTCCTTACACCTTCCTGAGTCTATTCCTGTTCTTAATTTCCCTTTTCTGAGCTCACAGTACATCTCAGAACATGGCACATCCAATTCTATCTAAATACTCTCCATAGCATATTTGATTGGCAATGTGTCTGTTAACATTCTGTTATTTATTTTTCATACCACTGTCTACTTACCAGAGCTTATCATATGTGTCCTCTTTGGTTATTAACTCTGGTAATAAAGCTGATGACACATAAGATCTATAAAGTATTCACAATGTACCAGACTCCTGTGAGGTGCTCTTAGAAATAATCCCTATAGCTAGAAGCTCTCTCTCAATTAGTTGTGACTTTGCTTTATTGGAAGGTAGTATCAAGAAAACAAGTTAATATTTTAAATTTTTCAAATTATCTCAATGTGTGGTTCCATCACCAATATGTACAATGTTATTCAGAATAATAACTTTATTATATTTGTTCTACTAAATCTACCAAGGCAGAAGAGAGTAACCTGCTCCTCACTGTGTGGTCCACACAGTAACCTCATTGGCACTGTCTAATGGCTACTTAGAAAGGCAGAACCTCTGATCCCAGCCCAGACTTTGGAATAAAATATGTACTTTAACAAATTCGCATGCGGCTGTATTCTATTAGAGGTTGAAAGGTCTGCAAAATGCTTTTCAATGAAGGTTGAAGATATTTAAGAACTTATTCTAGAGCTAAATTGATTAAATGAGTTAGCCAGAACACTTATTTATTTATTTTTTTTATTTATTTCCATATGTGTATGAATGTACTGTCTGCATGCAAGTCTGTGCACCCATGATGTGCAATGCCGTGGAGGTCAGAAGAGGGGCGTCGGACTCCCCTGGAACTGGAGTTCTCCTGGAATTGGAGTTTCAAACAGCTCGGCCGCCATATGGGTGCTGGGGATTGAACCTGGGTCCTCTGCAAGAGCGGTCAGCACTCTTAACCACTAGGCCATCTCTCCAGCCCCAGAATACCTATTTAAACTAAGCACCCAAGTTAACTAAAGATTATATCCCTATCTGTGTACATATAGACTGGGAATTTTAAAAATATTTTTACTGGTTCCTTGAGAATTTCATATAATGTATTTGATCATATTCAGACCCCCTCCCCCATCGCCAATGAGATTTTTTAAAATAAGTTATAAAAAGTTTACTAAGAAAAAAATAGAAATCTAGATAAATGTGTTCCCTGGTACAGCATTTTCTGGAGTTTAATCCTCCATAGAATACTAATTTGATGGGTGTGGTGGTGCATGCCTATAATCCCACCACTCGGGAGGCAGAGGCAGGCAGATCTCTGTGAGTTCAAGGCAAGCCTGGTCTACATAGGGAGCTCCAGGCCAGCTGGGACTAAAGGGAGACCCTGTCTCAAAAAGACCAAAAAAAAACCAAAAACAAACCAAAACCAAACACATCAATTCCCTGAAATGTTAGTAGGAACTACAAGAAAGGTTTTTTTTTTTTTTTTTTTTTGTCTTTTCGAGACAGGGGTCTCCCTGTACCCCCAGCTGACCTGAAACTCACATCTGTAGACCAGGTGGCCTTGAACCACAAAGATCCACCTGCCTCTGCCTCCCAAGTGCTAGGATTAAAGGCGTGCGCCACCACGCCCTGGCATCCAAGAAAGGTTATTTTTATGACTTTTAATTTAGGACTCCACAAGGCATAATTTGCTAATATTCATCATAAATTACATTTTATGTACTTGAAAACATTTATTGAGCATGTCCTTTGCCAGGCACCAGGTCTGTGAAGACAGAAGGTCTTCCTGAAAGGTCTTCCATTCTAGATGGGGAGAAACTTAGAGTAAGAGATCATTTCAGTACACTGAGGTCGTAATGACGATGATGTAAGGCACTGACTGACACTGAATGCGTACTAGTTTCTGTTCACTGTTAAAGGGTTGAATATGAACAGGTTCATCTTTCTCGAAGGTGCTTTCATGGAAGTACTATTAGGAGACCCCTTATTACAGGAGAAAAGTACAATGAAAAAAGACGCACCGAGTGCCCTAGGAAGAGGGTGGAGATGCAGTGAGGAAAATTTCAAGGAAGACTCCCTTAGCAAATCCCCTGCAATATTTTTTGGTAGATTTTTTTTTTTTCCCCTCCAGAACTACTGAAGCAACTATCCAACTTTCAAGTTTCAATGGGTGCCTTTATAGCCTTTAATGAGTTGATGTAGAAAATGAAATGAATTGATGATGTTCTTCCTAACAGCATCTACCATATGCTTAATAGAATCTCACCTGGGCACATTTATTCATTCACCAAATTGTAACCTTAGTCTTGGGGATCCGTCCTCGCCCGACCCATCTCCCCCTCCCTCCCCCCCTCCCTCCCCCCTCCTCCCCTCCTCTCTTCCTCTTTTTTGTTATATGTAGCCCCATTCTGGACCAGGGACTCATATGTAGACCAGCCTGGCCTCTCCTTCCAACCATCCACTACCCATTAATTCTGATGCCCTAGGATTAAGGCATTAACACACATCCTGCGGCTCCACACTCTCTCGTTTTTTTTTTTTTTTTTTTTTTTTTTTTTTTTTGGTCTTTTTCAAGACAGGGTCTCCCCGTCAGCCCCAGTCTGTCTGGAAACTCACTCTGGTAGACCAGGCTGGCTGACACAAGATCGGCCTGCCTCTGCCTCCAAGTGTAGGTTAAAGGATACGCCACCAATGCCCCGACTCCACTCTTTGCTTTTTTTTTTTTTTTTTACTGTGTATGAATGTATTGTCTGCATGTAGGTTTGTGCACGCGTGTTGTGCAATGACACGGAGGTCAGAGAGAGGGTGTTGGATTCCTCTGGAACTGGAGTTCTCCTGGAATTGGAGTTACAGATGGGTCTCAGCCGCCATGTGGGTGCTGGGGATCGAACCCGGATCCTCTGCAAGAGCAGTCGGTGCTCTTAACCGCTAGGCCATCTCTCCAGCCCCACCCTCTGCTTTTAACACTAAAGGATGCATTAAGTGCTGTGAGGATGGGAAATTGATTGGGCATGGAATATTGACAGCTATTCCATGACATTTTTCTGAATAATTTTCCTCATTTCAATGGCCAGGCATGGTGGTGCATGCCTTTAGTCCTAGCACTTGGGAGGCAGAGGCAGGCGGATCTCTGTGAGTTCAAGGCCAGCCTTGTCTAAGAGTGAGTTCCAGGATAGCCAGAGCTATAGGGAGACACTGTCTCAAAAAAAAAAAAATAGATAATTTTCCTCGTTTCAATAGAACATGTTTGAGACACATGTCTGAAGACCAGAGTTAACTCTCCTTTTAGGACACAGCAAGTTAGTTCCTTTATAATAAATTTGATTTTTTTTTTTTTTATGTCAAGGCACACACTCTTAACCATTGGGTAGTCTTTCTCAATATCTAAAGAAAAATCAGCAACTGAGAAACAAAGTGCAATGCATTCTCTGCCAAAGTAACAACCCCTGGAAAGCTGGCATGCCCTTCCTTCATCCCTGATGGTCCAAAATAAATGCAGCCAATTGCCTTTTGGGAGAGAACGAATAAAAATAAACTTGGTCTCTCTGCTCTACAACCCAAACCAAATGTTTACTAAGATACTATCTGGTTCCTTGGTTACAGTTACCTAAACTAGCTAGCTATCTTTGCAAAGAAGAGATTCTATCACTCACATTGCTTTTTTCTTCTTGCTATCCCCTCCATTTCTTTTCTTCTTTCTGGTTTAAAGGAAAACAACTCAGCTTATAGAAATGCCTGGGCCTTTGGTCGGTGACTATCTTTCCATCCTCAATGGTCTACTTGCACAGCCTCTTTTTAGGATGAAGCCTGCACCTACACACTTCTCTTATATCTCTCAATTATTTCATTTTTCTTCTAGTATATTGATTCTTTTCTTTCAATTTGTCTTACAATTAAAAATTTTACACTAATGAAATCCAGAATGCCTTACCATGATAACACAGTTGGAAACCACAGGCTTTTCAATTTTCTATTTTTGTGCCTGTGTCAGGGCACTGCTTGTCAGGAGCCAGTGAGGTCTCTTCAAAGTACAGTTTGGCAAAGCCAGATGAGTTCATTTTATGTCTTATTAACACACATGCATCATTGTTTTGTTCTGAAAGCAAATGTGGATGATTCCAACATAGAATCAAAATGAAGTAGCTGTTTTTGAAAAGCAAACTTTAAACAGAGCCAACAATGTGGCAGGTTTATTTTTTCTTTTTTTCAAGTATTTTGTTTGTTATTTTTCTTTTATGTGTATGAGCATATTGCCTGCATGTATGTATGTATGTGCGCCCATGTGCAGTGCCTGGGGAGGTCAGAAAAGGGGGTCGGATCCCCTGGAACTAGAACTATAGATGGTTGGTAGCTGCCACGTGGGTGCCGGATCCTCTGCAAGACCAATGCTCTGAACTGCTGAGCCATCTCTCCAGTCCCTGTTTTTTCTTTTACTCCAAGAAGTAGAACCAGAGGGTTAAGAAATAAAAGGAAAAAAAATCAATATATCATAATGACCCTACTGAGATAATTCTTTAAAAAGATTAAATAGTACATATTAACATTTATACCCTCCTCATAAGAACTGTTACAAGTTGATAAATAATAAAAGACAGTCAGAGTTGGGCATGGTGGCACACACCAGTAATCCCAACACTGGCAGGCAGAGACAGGAAGATACTGAGTTCAAGGCTAGCCTGGGCTCCACAGCAAGACCCTGTCTCAAAAAATGAGGATATAACTTAGTATATGTCTTTGTTGAGAATTTCATACACACACACACACACACACACACACACACACAAATCAAATTCTGTGTAATGTCTTTCAAATAGAAAGTGAAATTCATTCCATAAATAAATCAGATGTCATTTAAATATCATTACATTTAATGATGATGGCAAGCATTAATAACAAGCAACTATAGGCTGGAGAGATGGCCTAGCAGTTAAGAGCGCCAACTGCTCTTACAGAGGACCCGGGTTCGATCCCCAGCACCCACATGGCGGCTGAGAACCGTCTGAAATTCCAATTCCAGGAGAACTCCAGTTCCAGGGGAATCAGAGACCCTCTTCTGACCTCCGCGGCATTGCACAACACGGGTGCACAAACCTACATGCAGACAGTACATTCATACACATAAATAATAAAAAAACAAGCAACTAAAATATGAAGATATCAACTATCAGAATCTTCAGAAAATCTGGAGAAAATTAGGAGGGAGAAACCTAAGAGAGAGTATTGAATGGGTACTATATAGATAGACACTATGCTGGACACTTTATATAAACTTAGCAATCACTACAAGTTAAATGGTCTCATTCCCATTTTTTCAGATGAAGAGACTGAGGCTTAAACTGATCATATCATCTGTCAAGTTCATAGCAGTTGGTCAGTGGCAAGCCTGGGTTTAGAATTCAGGTTTATCTGACTGCAAAAACTTTGATCCAGTCAATCAACTCCAAAGAATTGCACTCTATACAATGAGCTACTTGAAAACAAAGTCAATAAACAAGGGAAGAAATAATAAGATATATATCTAATATATTTATATATATTAGAGCCAAAAATTATTTATAAAGATCTATTTTTATTTCAAAGTATAGCTTTTTTTTTTTTTTGTCTTTTTGAGACAGGGTCTCCCTGTAGCTCCAGCTGTCCTGGAACTCTATGTAGACCAGGCTGGCCCTGAACTCACAGAGATCCACCTGCCTCTGCCTCCCCAAGTGCTGGCATTAAAGGCGTGTGCCACCATGCCCAGCTTAACATTTTGAGCGAAGCTCTGCTCACTGATAGACAGTCATGTAAAATCTGAACCTAAAATCTGCTCTGATCCCAAGTAATCTTAGTACAAAAAAGATGACAGCAGATGAGTGTCTCAGACAGGCCAAAAGGAACAGGCAAGAAGAGAGATGCAAATGAGCCAGTGTGCGTAAATGAAACGTGAAGGAAGGCAAATGTATTCAGATTAACTAGGCGACACCTCAGGGAGAATACCACAAGTTTCTACAGATACTCAGAGGTGTAGTGGAATGCAGAGTGCAGACAGGGTAATTAAAAAAAAAAAAAAGCTATTGCCTTAGAAAAAAAAAACCTTATAATTAGATATAATTGCATGCAAGAGAAGAAAGGAATTTCAGATTGATTAATGTGGAAAAAAAATTGCTTCCAGTGAGAGGCATTTATGGGTGGAGAATGTCTCCTGCAGAGCTATATTAAAGAATTTTTATTGCAAATAATAAAACTGGACTGAGGAAAGTATTAAGTGTAAGAAATAGCTGTGCCCTGGTGAATCAGAAGGGGAATTTACTATGTTTTGGCTATTTACATTTTCTTTTTTTTATTAATTTTTATTTATTATTTATGTATGTGTATGAATGTACTGTCTGCATGCAAGTCTGTGCACCCGTGTTGTGCAAGACTATTTACATTTTCTATAAGTTTGGGGGGGGTCTTGTTTTATTTTGTTTTGTTTTGTTTCTAGTATCTTAATATCAAATGATGTAGTGCTAAGAAACTAGAAAATCTATAAGAGGAGTACTACAGCCCTTCCAGAAGGCTCATCAAAACATAAAATCATTTCATGCTTTTTGCTTATATAGAAGTACATTTCTTCAACAAAGATTGGGTTGCTAAAGTGCATCAGACACAGTCCTAAGCTCTATGGATATAAAGATGGAAAGATATGGTTCTTACCCACCAGACTGAGATGACAATGAACCCATGAGAGATTACTACAGGCTGAAGGGCATGCGCCATTAAGAAATACTAAGTAGCACAATTCACTCATTTTAAAAAACACCAAACATAGGGGTTGGAGTGATGGCTCAGTCAAGAGCACTTGCTACTCTTCCTGAGGACACAAGTTCGGTTCCTGGCACCTGTGTCCCGTGGCTTACAACCAACTTTAATTCCACCTCTAGGCTATGTAACACTTTCTTCTAGCCTCCATAAGTACCTGTATATACATGGTATACACATGTGGAATACACACACATACATCACACATAAACCATGAATAAGAATAAATCTTTAAAAGGTAATTTTAAAAAACCAACCTATTCAATACTTATATGCCTATTCTAATCATTGTATATATAACAAAATGGGGTCTCTGCCCCAATAAAAATAGACTACAGGTAAATATCCCATGTAAATACATAATTAAAGACTGTAGTATCAAGAAGAGAAAAAAAATATCATGAAAGATTACAGCACAGACAAGTGATACCATTTCCAAGGAGAGATCTAAGATACATGCAGTCACAAGGGTAGGGTTTCTTTCTCTAAAGAAAAAGATGTATTTAGAAATTACTCCATTCTTGGCAAGGTGCCTGGGTAGATGGTGACTGAGTAGGATGGGAATTCAGTAGGTTGAACAGGTATTATTTCTTTTAAAAGCATAATAATGGCAATAACAATGATGATATATGATACAACTGAATTCTTCAAAGCAAAATGTCTATAAAATCAAATCTCAAAGTTTTCCAGTAATAAGACTTGTCTATATACTCAGAAGTGCTTTCTTCAGTTTAAAAAGTCATAAACCGCCGGGCGTGGTGGCGCACGCCTTTAATCCTAGCACTTGGGAGGCAGAGACAGGCGGATCTTTGTGAGTTCAAGGCCAGCCTGGTCTACAAGGCGAGTTCCAGGACAGCTGGGGCTACAGGGAGACCCTGTCTTGAAAGACCAAAAAAAGAAAGTCATAAACCAAGAACATAAAGTTGTTTTCTTTCTTTTTACATTTTATTTTATGGGTATGAGTATACTGCCTGCATGCATCTAAGTTCACACATGCCATGCAATGCCCACAGAGGTCAGAAGAGGGCGTTGTATACCCTGGAACTGAAGTTATGGGCAGTTGTTAGTTGCCATGTGGGTGCTGGGAATCAAGCTCAGGTCCTCTGCAAGAATAGCCAGTACTCTTAAACACTGAGCCATCTCTCCAGGCCCCCAAAATTGTTTTCTTAAGTGCATAAGATCTCTTAGATATGTCCAGGAATAAATAGTAACTGGCTCCGTTACAACTGGTAAACAGGAAAGCAATGATACAGGAATCAAATAGTGCTTCTGAGCGGCAGTCACATAGTAATGGATTAAAATAAAGGGCATGACACTAGTATTTATTTGCATTAGGTATTTAAACTTTTACAGAAGGCAGATCAGAAATATCTTCCATTTACTTTTTAAGGCATTAAATAAGAGCAGATTTTTTGTGTAAATTGATTTTCCTCTTTTATATGAGATATATAAGTCTTTGAGGAGAATAAATTTCAGTAAATAGAAGGGATATTAATTTGAATTACTTCTCAAACTTATTTAGGCATTATCTTACTTGAAATGGTATAGCTGAAATACATATTAAATATTGTGGACCTAGGTATCTCTGAACAGAATATATAAGTCATTTCAAGGATCAATAGAAAAATGTTCCATAGGCACTATCTTGCCTGTCACAGCGTAAAGTTCATTTACTTTATTTTTATTTCCATAAGTATTCACCACTGGCAAAATTGGTTCTTTTTATAGCTATTCATGTACTGTCAACTATGCTCGGAAGGAGTAAACAGTGTTCCTCAAAAAGATAGAAGCCTCCTTTTATCTGTTCTTGAACTTCACACTTAATACATTTATAACAGCTTATACTATCTCCTTTCTGCTTGGCGCTGCATCTCAAAATCATCTCCTGTTAAATCCCTGGTCCCCCTCAGAACCTCACCAGGCAGCTGCCAGCTTCTTGAAATGACTTTACTATTAAAAAATTCCCCACTAGAAGTTCTATAGGGCCTTGGCCTTTGCAGGAGAAAACAATGCTGGTGGCCTGAGAGGCGCTGCCAAGGGAGTGGCCACTGGCAGTGGTGAAAGGTCCTGAGCAGCCACTTCTTTCCCAGCTCAAGGGCCTTGAACTTTGAGAGCTGTTTTTAGAAACACTAAATCAGGAACAAATACTTTCAGGGTATTTTGCTCCCAGTATAGTTTTTGCTAATAGAGCAGCAAAAGTTTGAACTATCAGGTAATACCAAGGAGACCAGACAACTTGCAAGGGAGAAGATGCTGAACCACAGTGCCATTCCTGCAGTAAGCTGGGTACCATAGATTCACAGACTAAGAGACACACAAAGATGCTACAATTGTGGTGACGGTGGGAATGAAGATGAAAAAGGGCAGCTGTGCTTCCCTTGCATTCTGCCACCAAGGCTTTAGTAATACATCACAAGGAAAGGAACCACATGACTCCTGGGCATTCTGTTCTTGTGTTTATATTCTTATTATGTCCATGCAGCTGAGCAGCTGTGACTCTTGTCCTACATTACAGTAGGCTTGTTTTCTATAAACAGCATGATCATAAATCACACCCTACATTTGCCTCATACTCTGATCTACTTAAATGAGTAGATCATAGGTTGGTGAGGTTTTTTGGTGTTTTTTTTTTAAACTTATTTTATTTTATTTATTTATTTATATATATATGAATGTATTGTCTGCATGTAGGTTTGTGCACCTGTGTCATGCAATGCCGCGGAGGTCAGAAGAGGGCATCGGATTCCCCTGGAACTGAAGTTCTCCTGGAATTGGAGTTACAGGCAGTTCTCAGCCGCCATGTGGGTGCTGGGGATCGAACCCGGGTCCTCTGAAAGAGCTGTCGGCGCTCTTAACTGCTAGGCCATCTCTCCAGTCCCTTGGTTTTGTTTTTTATTTGTTCTATGTGTGTGGGTGTATTGCCTCCATGTACGTTAAGTGCACCTGTGTCATGCAGTGCCCATGGAGGTCAGAAGAGGGCATCGGATCCCCTGAAACTGGACTTATGGATGGTTGTTAGCTTGCCATGTGGGTGCTGGGAACTGAGCCAACTCCTATGCAAGAGCAGCCAGTGCTCTTAACTGGAAAACCATCTCTCCAGCCCCCCAGGTTGGTGTTTTTATCCTAGGAAGGGAACATGTAACCAGAAGTAACTTAATTATACAGCACAGAATTACCAAAAAAAATATATATGTATATATTCCTCCTGTTTCCTACCACATTCCTCCATGTGCAGGGTAAGGAGGCCATCTGCAAACTAGTTACATAGTTTACTCTTTTAAAGATCAATCTTTTTGAAACCAGTTGTGGTAGCACACACCTTTAATCTCAGCACTAGGGAGAAACAGTGCTGGCAGATCTCTGTGAGTTCGAGGCCAGCC